>CM038224.1:118063178-118231307 GCA_021442155.1 Cymbidium sinense
GAATTGTCTACTTAGTCAAAGAAGGTAGTCGACCGAACCTGGCCGAATGATCATTATCAGTACACATGGGTTACGTCATCCAAGAAATCCTTGTAGACCTGGGGTGGTGTTTGTCTAAGAAGACAATCTTAAGCCCACCTTAGCTTACAAAAGGGCTTTGTGACTATCAAATATATCCTATGATTCATAACTCAAAGGGCTGAGCCATTGGGGAATATATGCGCTACAGTCGTGACCGTAATATAATGGTGTCATTTGGTGAAAACCACCCGATCAGAGGACTCTAGTCGTAACCGTATCATATGTGGAGCCTACTGGCCAAACCATGCGGACAGAGGACATGGGCCACGTCCTTACTGGCATGAGGTTATTTGAGTTTGAATATATTGATTTATTTGACTTGACAATAGCCCCTTTGTGTTCTAGAGTTTTCTTAATCTATAATCCCCAACAAACGATGGCGGAAGGTGGCTTGAATTTTAACTTTAAATTTTAATGATTTTCATTTAGTCATTTTGAGATTAGTGATTCATAAGATTTCTCATTTGGATTGATATTTAACTTATATTGATTTGATTTAAAATAGCAATCACGTTTTGATGAAAGTATCCCCTATAGTTGAAATCTTCATTCAACATAGCCATCATCGGGGTAGACCTTGTCAACTCTACTTAATTATTAGTAGAAGATCGGGTTTATGACTTATGTGTAATTTAAATTCTTTAGGAAATTGATATCATAACAGACCTTGTCAACTCCATTGCAAATATAAAGGATTGGATCTTATAATCTAATATAATTTGAGTTCATTTAGAAGTTGATCATATAATAGATTATGTCAACTCTATTTCAAACATAGAGGATTAGCCTATTATGATCATATTCTATGGAGCTAAATACTTATATCTTTCATTGACTTGAATTAAGATATGGAGACATTCATTAGCTTATATGCATATAGTCATAAAGAATCAAGTTAACTTCATTATTCTTCTTTCTTAACCCGCACAACATCCTCAGATACTAAGCTTAAGTACTTAGTATAAGTGTCGGGGCCCATGTGGGTATTTAATAATTTATGTAATTTTATTTCCAAATTGTGAGATTAATTTCATGTTTATTTAATCTCAATTTAGCCTACGTAGCCTTTTCAGACATTAAAATTTGTACTTTAAATCTCTCTGTCTGAGCACATGTAAGTATTTATTACTTAGATAATTTCACCTAATTAATAAAATCATTGGTTTTGAAAATCCTAATTAGAATAAAATTTCTTTTATTTTTGGATTGAAGCAAGCTCCTTCATTCATGCATATAAATAAAATCTATTCCCTTCTTCTAAATTCATTATTTCATTTGTCTTAATTTTCCCGTAGAGATTCTCCAAGTTCAATTGCATTTCAGGTAAGATTTAATATTTTCATTTGTCACTTATACTTCAATTTCCCTTTGAGTTCTGATTAAAGCTTGTTTATGTAAGTCTTGGTTTTTTAAATGATTTTTAAATTTTGTTTAAGTCCCAAATTTTAGATGAAAATTGGCAGTATTCCAACGTCATCCTCACGTAGGGGGCTACATCGAAACTATTTTGGCTTACTCAATACGCCATAATGAGAGTAGCGTGCAGTGTCTTGTGACATAGTATGTCTTTGCACCCACTATGCCCTAATGGACATTAGCGGGTCTTTGATCACCTGTATAAAGAAGCACAAGCATATATGTAATTTCAAATCATTCAAATTTTATTTTAGATTATTTATTTTCGCTTGATTTGTTTTTTTTAATGAATCTTGATTCTTCTCCTTTTTTTTAAGTTTTAAAATTTAATCAAAATTTTGGCAACATTTCGACAGTATTCCGCACCATCCTTGTGTAGTGGGCTACATCAAAACTTTTTGGCTTATTCGATACACATAATGAGCATAGTGAGCGCTGTCTTGCGACACCACAGTCATGTCTTCGCATCCACTATGCCCTAATGGGCATTAATGGTGATCACCTGCATAAAGAAGCACACAAACATATATGCAATTTCAAATCATTCAAATTTCATTTTAGATTATTTATTTTCCATGTGCTTGATTTTTATTTAAATGAATATTGATTCTCCCCCCTCCCTCCCACCTTATTAAGTCCAAAATTTAATCAAAATTTCGGCAACATTTCAATAGTATTTTGACGTCATCCCCGTGTAGGGGGCTACATCAGAACTATTTTGCCTTACTTGGTACGCCCTAATGAGCGTAAGTCATGTCTTCGCACCCACTATGTCCTAATGAGCATTAGCGGAGTCTTAAAACCTGTGTAGCCGAAAGGAGAACGGACAGGAACGATCGTGACTTGAAGCTTGAAGAAGGCTGTGCCGAGGGGGTGAGTGCGGGCACTTTGGCATAGAAGGGAGGCTCGATGTGGAGCAATAGGAATGATTGCGGCTTGAGGAAAAGAAAGGCTTGCTAGAGATAGTTGACATTCTTCATTGTAGCAAACATGAGAGGCTTCATTGGAGTAGTGGTTATAATGACTTTAACACTTCCTTTCACTGGAAAAGTTTTCGAGAATAACAACGGCATAGAAGACAGGCTCTGGGCAATCGAAGGTGATAGAAGGAAGTCTCCTGGCCCTGCACTTAACTAGTATCTAAGCAAGCCTTTTCTGCGCCTTGAAGTTGCTGTCATCTGGATCAATATGCTTTTCAAAGTTTCCTTGGAAATGGAGATGAAATCTTGGCTTTTGAAGCTGATCTTAGGAATCTATCAAGGTGGGTTTCCAGCTCATACAAGTACCCATTCAATATCACGGCTATGCCAAAGACGCCATGTCCTGTGTGTACCATGTGATCATCTATCGGAGGAACCATCATGGATGGATCAAGAATGATTTTGCCAAAGTAGCTTGTATACATAGCAGTGTAAGGCTGCTTCTTTGCCGCATTCCATTTTGGTTGTAGTTTTTTCAATAAGCTAGGCAGTAGAATAAACAGGCATGCTTATGCCGGCAGAGAGACCTGGCTTGCCGTAAGCAGAGTGAGATGAACCGCTTTCCATGGCGATGGAACTGAGAGGATGTCGATGGCCGGAAGCAAGGTCTTTGAGTGTACAGGAGAGAAGAAGATGATGAGGATGGAGGAGGATAGTGGAGGAGTTGCTGTAATTCTGAATCTCCAGTAAAGAGTGCTTGTGTTGTCACTAGTTCAGCAAATATGCAGCCAACCGACCAAATATCAACTGGTAATGCATAGGTCTTTGCCCCAAGAAGCACTTCGGGAGCTTTATACCAAAGCGTTAGAATCTCATGAGTATATTTCTTAACAGGAAGAGTAAAAGCTTGACTGAGCCCTAAATCTGCTATCTTGAGCATCATTGTCTTTCAGTCCAGTAACAGATCCCTGTGAAGAACACCAGGGCCATGGCAGAATGCTATGCCCTTGCAAAGCTGATACATAAGAGTCTTCACAATGTGGGAGGGAATAAGCTCTTGATTCCTGTGAAAGCTTCTGATATATTTTTTAAGATCAGCATCCATGTACTCAAAAATCAAATAGAGAATCGATTGCCCTTTTTTTTTTTGGCTCTGTTTCAAAGACAACAGCCTGACGATATGCAGGTCCAATGAGAGCATCCGGAGGAGAGAGATGGAGAAAATGATCAGGATTTACCTGTGCAGTGGGATGAAGAGCGGAGGCTTGAAGGAAGTTGTCGAGTTGAATGGGAGAGCCCATGAGAGAGGTTTTATGTTTACCCTAAAATTTTCTTGGTTGCCTCCTTGTCAGCGAAATAGGAGGATTTGGAGTCATAATTGCTAATTAATTAATTTCCTTATATATTTAGGTGGAATTGTCAAACTTTGAGCGCAATTTTAAATGTCATTAAGTAATATTTATGAAAAGAGTATAATCTGATCACTAATTCACATTCATGCTAAAATTCTGATTTAATCATTTAATAATTAAAATTAAATCGAACTTTATTTAATTAAATTGGATGTTTGATCACATCAAAATTTTGTGAATCTTACTGAAATCAAACCACATAATATGGGTATCATTTCTAGGTAAATTTGATGTTCCGGATTCAACGGCGTAATCTGTTTCACTCTTGGAGGCTGTTTGATTAAAGTCGACACCGAATCGAGTGAATTTTGGTTTAAAGTTGCGCGTCATCACTTCCGACCGCTCGACATTCATACAGACTCGTCCGAATTAGGCACGGACAGTCTCATTTGATAGGTTTCGATATTTTGATGCTAACGCAATCAATTTTGTGAACAGAGGTAGTTTGAGCATCGCACTTTCGAACTTATCGCGTCGATATTTTTTCTTGATCGATCGACAGTCAAATTATGCAATTTGTATATTTTGATCAATTTCAACATTTTGAATGCAATGGAGAAGTCTGTTTGTCGATTTGAGATCATTTCAGCTAGTTTTGATGACGTCGAGTGTATTCAGCTTTAATTTGTGCGTCGAATCCAAAGTTCGATATTCATGCATACTCATCCGAATTGAGCACAGTCTCATTTGATAGGTTTCAATGTTTTGATGCTAACAACATGATCAATTTTGCAAACATAAGTCATTTAGGCATCGTTACAGCTTCCTGACCTCGGTATGTGTGTAGGCACATTGACAAATTTTCTTATTGATCTGTCGACTGTCGAATTATTCAATATGTATATTCAGATCAATTTCGATATATTGAACATGACGACAAAGTTCATTTATCGATCAGAGATCATTTCAACTAGTTTCGATGACATCGCGTGTATTTAAGCTTTGATTTACGTTTTGTCACATACAAAGTTCATCGAATTTGGCTTTGAGCTCGACTTGATTGATGGAGCATACATGTAGGTCAACAAATATCCCTCAACAAATATGGTGCAAGTATAAAGCGGGCCATGTTTATTGCAAACTAGTTGACCATACAAGACTTGACCTGATTTGTGTATTGGTTGATCACGCAAGAAAAAATATACCTCCGCCATATGCTTAACGCTTTGATGGGCTTGAAGAAGGTCTCATCCTAGAGGTTTATGTCTTTAATCCTCCTTTTTCTTAGCTTCGTGCTTAGTAGGCTTGGTGAAGGAAGAATTTTATTTATTTTGTGATTTAGGTTCCTTCTGCCCTAACTTCGAGCTTGACGGACTTGATGAAGGATTGACTTTGTCTAACTTGATTTGTCAGGACGATATACATACCTTTGGTCCTTTGCTTATTGCTTTGGTGGACTTGTTGAAGGATTAACTTGATTTGTCGGAATTGACTTGTCAGGAGAATGTGCATACCTTGATCCTTTGCTTGTTGCTTTAGCGGACTTGTTGAAGGGTTAACCTAATTTGTAGGAATTGACTTGTCAGGAGAATGTGCATACCTTCGGTCCTTTGCTTGTTACTTTGGTGGACTTGTTGAAGGATTAACCTGCTTTGTCGAAATTGACTTGTCAAGAGAATATGCATATCTTCGATCCTTTGCTTATTGCTTTAGCGACTTGTTGAAAGATTAACCTGATGACCTAGTCTTCAAGATGAGCCTTAGGTCTATGGCAGAAGTCGTTAGTCCAACACTTGGTGTTTTAGTGGACTGGTTGACTATAAAGTCCTTTCAATTCAACTGTGAGCTTTTTACAAACTCCAAGATAGCTTCTTCGGCCATGTGCTTGTTGCTTTGTCGGGTTTGTTGAAGAAGTTATATAGGTTTATGCTTTGTGGTTACTTAGACCTCTCCTCAGATCATCTCTTGATTCGTCGATCAATTGAAAAAATTCTCTAGATCTTGATCGCTTAAATTCGTTGAGTTGGATCAGGTTTAGAGGATAGACATCTCTAGTCTTTGAAGTTGTTTTCTACATGTCCTGAGTGAACGTGATCTTTTCTATTATTTGCATAACCACCTTGGACCTAAACAAATATAATTGTAAATGTTATTTGGGGATTTCAACATGAGTTATGATGTCAACCCAAAATAGACATTAGTGACATTCTAATATAAAATTTTAAAAATGCCCCCTGTCCGACAGGGGGATTTTCGAGCTAAGATAAAAAGGTACTTATATCTCTTTTTCTATCAATTATAAGAGTAGATGAGACTTATTGTCAATCACCACATATGTATACTTTCATCTTGAGATATCGGCAGAAGGCACGATATCAACCTAAATAAATAAATATAAAAAATGCCCCTATCTTGTAGGGGGAATTTCATCATAACTCAAAAATGCATTCTTGCAATGCAAGAGAATTTTTTAGTACTATTTCATATATATATATATATATATATATATATATATATATATATATATATATATATATATAATATGAGTCATGAATATAATGTTTATCCAATCATGCAATCACGTACACTTAGACATGATACTTCTTGAGATAGCGACCATTGATGGGTGGCATAGGCCGTCGCCACTCAAATCAACAAGCTGGTAGGCTCCTCCTTCGTATACTTTCTCTATGATGTAAGGGCCTTCCCAATTAGCTTCAAATTTACCACTGATTCTTTTGTGAGGGATTATCGATCTTCTCAGCACCAAGACCAACTCTCTTCTTTGAAAACTTTGAGGATGCACTATTCCATCGAAGGCTTTAGACATTCTTGCTCGATAGGTTTCTAAGCTTTGTTGGGCTTGAAGTCTAATTTTGTCAAGCATGTTAAGCTCTTCCATCCATAAACGTGTGTTCTCCTCTTGAGTGAGATTATACTGGATGGCTACTCGAAGTGATGGTAGTTCAACTTCTAGTGGAAAAAGCTGACTCAAAATGCATAAGGAGTGGCTTTGGTTGGTGTCTTATAAGTAGTTCTATATGCCTATAACGCCTCGAGCATTTTGATGTGTCACTCTCTTTTATTCTTCATGAGGATCTTTTTGAGTAGCTTGATCAGTATTTTATTAAAAGCTTCTGCTAAACCATTGGCTCTTAGATTATAAATTGATGAATATCGCCAATCAATTTTGTATTGATCAACAAATTTATAGATCTTTGTACTCTTGAATGTTGGGCCGTTGTCTGAGATAATTCATTGTGGCATACCAAATCTATAGAAAACATTATGAGTGAAGATGTTGATGACTCGATCAGCAGTAACCTCTTTCATTATGAAAGCTTCCGTTCTTTGTAAAGATGACTTTTGAGCTTTTCTATCTCTTGTACTTGTTCTTTGGGAGATGAGAGCAATTTGAATTGCTTCTTGACATGATGTCCCCACTGCGAGAATATGGATTTATTGGCCAATAAACTTCTTGAATTTTTTTTCAACCACGTGCTCATCGTTCATGCTTGCCATCTCTTTGCTAGTTTAGCTAAGCACATGCTTTCTTTATTTTTGATCGACTTCATCAATGTATTCAATTTATGCCATTGTTTGAGAATTTGCTTATGATAATAAGCTCAAACTTAGTGATCTTTAGATTTAAGCTTGATTGATGATTTTGAGAGTCTCCAACTGATTTTGATACTTATGAAGCTTCTTCAAGACCACTTTCAAAGCCTGACTCTTCATTATTTGAGCTTTTCTATCCATTGAATGTCTTGAGGATTGTGGTGAAAATATTCTGCCTATTATCCTTTTGAAGAGGATGAATAAAATATAAATATAAACTTTTGGATTTAGACACAATGTAGATCCTTGAGATATTCTTATTAAGGTGATCAGTATGACATTGAAGAGAGGTGTCTTTATCTAAGGTGAATCAAAATAATAAACTTTAATCACCTAATATAAGAACTGCAGACTTGATTCTTTGATGTACTAGAGTCTCCAACTTACATGAAAAATAAATAGGGTTTTCAAAAGTGTTCATTAAGTTCCCACATGGAGGCAAGCTATAGTTAATTACATCTTAAGAATATTCTTTAAAAATACTCTTGATTAAGGTAAATGATATATCTCAAGATTTCAAAGGTTAGACTATGAATAAATTTTATTTTGGAAGATCAAATGGGATTGATCAAGGGAGAGAGTTGTCTCGAAGCAAAGGAAGATAAGTAGGAGATGCTCACGACGCTAAGAAACCTAGTGAGCATCTCAAACTATCCTATTATTGGGCTTTACAATTTTGAAATTTGAAAAGGATTTATTTGTTTGAGTTGGATTTTTATTAGAAAATTAAGGCTTATAATTCCATGATGCAAGGTCATGGAAATGCCTAAGGTGAAAATTTATGCTCAGCCACGAAGAAAAATAAATAACCTCGGAACCTAAATCTAAGGAGCTTTGGCGAGGGAAGACGCTAAATCTAAGGCAAAATGGGCATATGGTTTACCTCATGAGAGAGGATAAACCACATGTTGGACTTACAACCCGGGTGGACCAACTAACTCCTCATGATTTTAAATACATGTAGGCAAGTCTTATGCTTTATGCAAGATATCTTGGGTTGTTTATTTAGAAAGAGACTAAGTCCTTAACAAACTCCTAAGAGACTAGATCATGTAGGGAATGATTAATGACTTAAATCTAATGCAAAATATATGACATTTTACTTTCTTTTGGATAATCATTTGACTGGCTTATAGGATTCATGTGCCTAATGCATGAGAAATAAGATTATGCAGCAAGATGGAAGGTGTGTTTCCACCATGGCTCTCAAAAGTCAAGCCATGTTCTCTGGCATGGGTGAAAGCCCTCCAAATCAAGAGGGAATCAATATGTTTTTATGCATGATGTTAAGAAAAAAAAGACAACATCTAACAAAGGGGTTGCTAATTCTTTTATCTTGATTTATAGTCTAAGCTTTAGGTGAGGTTATGAGTTGTTTATTTTAAATTTTGAGTTATTTAATTTGGTAGAAGATTTATTTTTTTCTAAGAGTCTAATCATCCTCCAGGCCATACATCAAAATAAAGAAGAAACTAGGAAAACATGTCATTTCTAATGCACAAGCTAAACAAAACATCAAATATTTTATAAAGCTAACGAAAAAGAATAAAAGGCCAAGTGTGGTGGGCACCAAACAAACCAAAAACAAATTAGGTAGTGAGATCTACCCTTATACCAATTACAAATAAATTAATTACAATTAAGTAAGGAATTCATGTTATGGGGGTTTTCATTCTTCATTTCTTCATTCTTCTTTTCTTCTTTCTTCTTTCTTCTTTTGGTTCCTTCTTTTGGATGATTGGAATGTGGATACTCTAAAAACTTCACATGGTACATAAGATGTGATCTTATAGATTAAAAATCATATCATTCCAAAATCAGTACATGAAAGGGAAAAATAAAAAACGGCAATAAATTAACTGCAAAATACACACCTATATTATAAACAAGACTTAAACACCAATAACCCTCCTTATTTTATAAGATAAACCATGCATTTTCTATTAATAATCCTAACAACATTAAGATTTTCAAGAACTAAAGCCACCATTCATTGTAATGCCACATTTGTGAACATACAATCACAAAATAAATATCAAACCAAGTCTCATTTAAGAGGGGATATATTTGGTTTTGGGTACTTAGTAAGAAAGTGTGAAAAAAGAACTTCTCTTTTCTTTTAAAATTGATGTTTAATAATAAAATGACATTAATTGAGAGAAAAATTAGTAAAAATTAAAAAAATTTTAAATCATATTACAAGTTTAAAAAAATGAATGAAATAAAATATACAAAAACATATTTTATTTTTTATTTTTTATAACATGTATATGAAGAATCTTTTTAATACATACATGAATGAAAGGCATATGAAGTATTATTTACTTAAGTGAAAAATTTGATGCATTATTCAAGTAAAAAAGAAATTTTATCCATTTTTATGCATATAAAAGTGAAAAGTTTTGAATTTTAAGATTTGTTTATGTACAAATTTTAGTATATATGTACCATCTTACATTTGTAAGATGAATGGAAATAAAATATTTATTTTGTTTGTTTTAAAATAATGTATGTCTTAATATACTTTACATGCTAAAGAAAGAAATAAAGAGAAAAAAATATTTTATTTCATTATTCTTATGCAATCTTATAAATAATTATAAAAGGAAAAAGTTTTTTAGGTTTATTTTATTTTGATTTGAATTTAATAGTGATAATAAATTTTTTACTTTACACATTTCTAATATTTCATTTTATTTGATTTTTGGATGATTGAAATTTTATTTTTTGATGTAATAAGTTGAATTATTTTATTACATTTAAATATTTAAAAATAATTATGAGAAGATCATTTAAAATCAGAAGAAATTTAAAGAAGTAATCAAAAGGAAGATCTAAGAATTGTGAATTTGATTAATTTTATTTAATTTTAGGTGTATTTTTTAATTTTTAATTGGATTAGGTAGATTTTTAATTCCAGTTATCCCTTAATTAAATTTAGATTAAAGAAGAAAGGGGGTTTATGGAATAGCTTAAGGAAAATATCCCAAGGGCCAGATTGCGTAATCCACGTGCGATCCAAGCCTTCCGATCGTGCGAACCATAGGATCGAATGGCGGCTACTGCTCGCTGGTGGTGAATAGTGAAATCAAAGCTATTTTGAAAAAAAAATGAGAGATTCTAACTGAAAACTTGTCCAAATTGACTCATTTTCATGTCGATTCACACTAAAAAACTTCTATTTTCTAATTGGGATGATTTAAAGTAAAAATGCGGGATTATCTAGGGTAGATTCCTAAAAATCATGCGAAAAACTATCACAAATGAAGGATCTAAGGCCGACTATGATTTTTAAAATTTACCTCACCTAGGATGATTTTGGCGGCGGTGACTTCGAGCATGTTGAGTGAGGGAAGAGGCCTTGGAATGAGCTTGGATCTTCTCCTTCATGTCTAAATGAAGTTTCCTGGTGATTGCCACCAGTTTTGAAGTATTTCTCTCTAGAATGAAGTGGGGTGATTGCCAATGGCTTTGGGAGCTCTAGGATTGGGAGAATGAGAGGAATGAGTGTTTTCTTCAGTCACTAATACCTTGGAATGAAAAGTGAATGAAAATCTCTCTTTACTTTGAAGTTTTGGTTCCAAACTCATGTTATTTGGCTTGGGGTGGTTGGGAATGGAAGAGAACTAGGTGGCTCCCTATGGTCAGCTAAGGCATGAAAAGTGGCTGTCATGAAGAACAAATGGGTGTCCTAGCCAAGGGGAGGTGAGAGTCCTTCATACCAAGTGTTCTAATGGGAGAGGTGAGGTGATTTCACCTCCCCATGAGTCATGGCTGCCCCAACCACTCCTTGGGTCAGAAAATCAGTGTCCTTGGTGCCTATGTGGATCATTGGATGAGTGCAAGTGACCAGGAATGACCACTTGGGAAAGTGTCTTTTCTCATGGGATGCTCTTGACCAAGGGCAAAGTGGTCATTTGGCATTGAATTTGATTTTAACAGATTTGAAATGGGTCAAAAGTAAGTTGGAGCAAATTTTATGTCATTTGAAGTTCATCTGGTTTAATTTGGGTTAATCTGACCTGTTTGGGTCAAATTGGGTCAAAATAGGTTAGGTTGACCAATTGGTCAAATTGGGTCAAACCAATAATTGGGTCAAGTTCAAATGACTATTTGGAGTATATTGATTCAATTGGTTTCAATTAATTTGGTCTAATTTAGATTTAATTTGGATTTTGGCCAATTTGATCCTTTAGGTCAACTTGGGCTAAGTTGACCAATTTGACCCAATTGACAAAATAGACTTGAATCATGGCTTGATTCAAGTTTGGTTAAACTCACATATGGACTTTTGATTGAAATATAAATCTATTTGCAAGTGATATGGAGTCCAATGAGTTTTGATTCATTTGATAATTTCAAGTTCAAAAGGGTGAACATGAGTTTGACTTGTGTTTGATTTTTGAATTTAGTTTTGGTTTGATGATTGGAGTTTATGTTTATATTTGGATTCATGATTGAAGGATTGATTGAATCATAAAGAAAAATTAAGAGTTTGGCTTGATTTGAGTTTGATTTGACTAAGTTCAAAAATTTGACTTGAAAGACTAAGTAGACCTCATTTTTAGAATGAGTTCTCAACCCCTCCATCTTAGACATATGACTCCTCTTAGACTTTAAGAGAACCTTAGTCCTAAGACACATCTAGTGATTAGGTGGACACTCAACCTAATCTTAGAGACTTAGAAGAGTTAGCCATAGGAGTAGGCCATGCCTTAGGGGTGTTAGGAAAATTTGCCAACCTATAGCTCGAACCACTTTCCTTACTTCATTCCTTCAAGTCAAACTCCAAATCAAATCAACATCAAACCCAAATCAATTCTAGCATAATTGATTTTCTCCAAACTCAAATCAATGCCACATGATTGAAATCCATGATTGAATTCCAAGTTAAATTCCAAATTCCAAAATCTTTTCTATGCTTTTAATTTCCATCTTAAGGACTTAGCCTAAATCATCTTTAAATCAATTCATATTCATAAAATTTTCTCATAACTCATTAATATTCTCATTTATATTCTCATTTATATTCATATATATAAATGAAATATAAATTCAAATCAATCAAATTAAAATCCAAAATTCAAATTCCTAATTCAAATCTTTCTTAAGTCCTTTGATTTCCCTTCATGGACTTAGTCAAAATCATCTTTAAATCAATTCAAATTCATAAAATTTTCTCATAACCCATTTATATTCTCATTTATATTCACATATATAAATGAAATATAAATTCAAATAAATCAAACCAAATTCAAGTTCAATTCACAAATCTTTTCTAAGTTCTTAATTTCCCTCTTAAGGACTTAGGCCTAGATCATGATCAAATCACTCCAAATTCATGAAATTTTCTCATAACCCATTTATATTCTCATTTATATTCACATATATAAATGAAATATGAATTCAAATCAATCAAACTAAATCTAAAATTCAAGTTCAAATTCAATCAAAATCCAACCTAAGCCTTTCAAGTCAAATTCTTGAACTTAGCCAAATCAACTTCAAATCAAGCCAAACTCTTGATTTTCCTTCATGATTCAATCAATCCTTCAATCATGAATCCAAATATAAATACAAACTTCAATCACTTAACCAAAACTCAATTCAAAAATCAAGCCAAAATCCATTTCATGTTCACACTTTGAACTTGAAATTGTCAAATGAATCAAAACCCATTTGACTTCAAACCACTTACAAATGGATTTATATTTCAATCATAAGTTCATATGTGATTTCAATCAAACTGAAATCAAGCTTTGACCAAGCCATTTGACTCACTTAGGTTCACTTGACCCGAAGTGACCTAAAGTACCCTTATGAGCCAAATTCTAATCCTAACCAAATTGGATTGAATCAAACTCACCTAAGCATCTCATCATGATCAACAATCATCATGAGATGTTCAATCATTCAAATTGGATCAAACCAAGTCAAACCTAAGGGATGACCAAGTCAACACTTAGCCAAAATGAAACCCAACATAGCCAAAATCCACCATAGGCCAAAAATTGAAACTAATGATCTAAGTTCATTTATGATCAATGTTTGAACTTCACCAAGTCAACATTTGAGCCTTACCTAGCCCAAATTGGCCACTTGACCCAAGTTGACCCAACTTGACCTAAAAAGTTAAAATATGTCAAAACTTGATGTAAGCTAAATTGATTAAAACTAACGGGTCAAGTTCATTCTAAATCACTTGTTGAACTTGACCAAAGCCTTAATTAGCCAACTAGACCTAACCTAGCCCAATTGACCTTGAACCCAACATGACCTAAAGGGTCATATTGAGCCAAATTCAAACTTAACCAAAATTGATTGGAAACAAAGATACCAATCCATTTCATTTGACTAACCAAACTTGAACCTACCCATGACCTAGCTCAAATAGGTCAAATGGGTCAAATTAATCAACTTGACCCATTTGACCTAAAGTGTAATATTGAGCCAAATTCAAACTTAACCAAATTGATTGGAAACAAAGATACCAATCCACTTAATATGACTAACCAAACCTAAACCTACCCATGACCTAGCTCAAATAGGTCAAATGGGTCAAATTAGTCAACTTGACCCATATGACCTAAATGAAGTCATATGAACCAAATTCAAACCTAAACCAAATTGAATCAAACCAAAGCCACCAAAATATTTCAAATGGTCATATGAACTTGACCCAACCCTTGGTTTGACCCAATTTAACCAATTGGTCAACTCGAACCAAGTTGACCCATTTTGACCTAAATGGGTCAACATGAGTCAAATCACATCAAACCAACTCCAAATTTAATGAAACTTGGCCAAACCTATTTTCTTAACATACCAAACATACCCAAATTCAAAAATCAGCCAAATGACTATTTTACCCCTAGGCCATAGGGTAAATATTGGCCAATTCTACTTGGAATTTGGTCAAATCCTCTTCATACCCACTTGACACTCTCCTAGTGGATTAAGTGAACACTAGGGAGAGTGGTGCACCCAACCCAATGGGTTTGGGTTAGCCAAACCCAACCTAATGGTCCATAGAGTCATCCACTCAACCTCAAGAGCTCAAACTTTAGCAAAGCTTCATCTCAACTAAACAAAACATCTCAAGTCGGCGATGATCATCTCAAAGAGTTAGCCATTTTTTGAGCTTAAATTCAATGTGGTTTGGAGCTTTGTGAAAATTATCATAGCATAGGAATTTGGCCATTAGATGTGATCTAGGATGCATGATGAAGCTGTGGGCCAAATTCTTGCCCAATCCGAGCTCAATCGAGCTCAGATCATGGCTTAGAAGATGGACGGATCCCCTTTCTCATAGGGAATTACAGGGGTAATCTCAGCGATCCATCAGGTGCATTTTGGATGGGCGGTAAGATCGAGGCTGCGTGGCGCTCATAGATTTACTCCTCTGATCCACGACTTTAAACTCAAATCAATCTTGATTGGATGACAAGGCGTAGATCGTTAGCCTGATCTACGATGTGATGGGTTAAATACCCAATCCGGCAGCGATGCGTGTAAAGCGCATGCCGTGTCAGCGGCATGCATGGCGCTAGTGGGATTAATGATATAATTAGGGATTTAAATAATTTTAATTAATCACCTAAACTTCTAAAATTCATATCTCAACATAGAAAAATCAAAAAATATGAAATAAATTGCATTAGAAAGATAATTGAACATAGAATATTCTAAAATTGATTTTGATTGATTTTGAATAATTCTTTTCTCTAAATTTAGGTTTTATTGGGAATTTTAATTTACTAATTACTCTCTAATTAATCCATTGATTAATCCCAAATTTTAGGTATAATTAGAGGGATGACATGTGCCTCCCCAAATTTTCTTAGATTTATTGGTGGCTTAATTAGGGGAATTTCTAGTTCATTCCTTAATCACTCCCTTAATGTAATTAGACTTAATTAAGGGTATAATTAGTGATTTAACCCTTTGATTGAGCCAATTAAGTTTTTATTAAGTGAATGTGAGGTTTAGGGAATAATTTTGGGATACTCTCCTTAAGATATTCCTTAACCCCCCTTTATTCCTTAATCTTACCTTAATTAAAGGTTAATTCACTAATTATCCCCTTAATTAATTTCATAAAATTCTAGGACTTTCTAGAACTCAATTAATTCTTCTTGGGTAGATGCTTAGGTGTTCAAGAGCCTAAGTACAATTAAGAAAATCAAAATTCAACTCATAAGTGTGAGGGGTGTTTTGAAATTACTTAAGTTAACTTAGCAATTAATCATTAATCATGAGCCAAATTGCATTAGGCCCTTTTCTTTCTAGGTGAATTGCTTGATTTAAATTCCTTATGTGCCATCTCATTGGCTCATAATCATTTGATTAACTATGCTAAGGTGGTGTAGGTAAGGGGTAATTAACATGCTTAATTCATACCTTAACTTAATCAAAATATAAAATGAATCTAATCACCTAAAATTGAACAAAAAATATCAAACACATGTGGGGATGGGTTAGGAATAGCAAACCCACCTCACATTTTCCAAATTAAATCAAACTCAAAATCAAACAAAAATCACATTAAACAAACTTTGATTTGCTTTAAGCTTTCTTATTTCATAAGATTATCTTTAGGAATTAATTAAGGTGAATGTGTTTATATGCTTTCATTACTTTAGTTCTTTCCTAACATGCTAAATGTGTGTGTCATATGATTACATACATTCATGCTTTTCAAAAATCAAATTTAAAATAAAAATATTTTCTTTATATCAAATTGCATGTTTTGGCTAAAGTAAGAATATGAGTGTCTATTATCACTATTAAATACAAATTATTTTCAAAATATATGAATCAATTATCAAAATTGAAAATGTGTTACTTATATCTTACTTATAAGCTTGCATGTGAGTAAAATATAAGGATGTGCTTAGTGTAGTTTTCCTTCTCCTCTCTTTTGGTATAGTTTTGAATAGGATTTGACAAAGTGTATAGTTCATTTGAAAAGAACACAATACTTGCCTAATTCCATTTCATATTCATTCCTATGCTATGACTTAAGAAGGACACCTACACACACACACACACACTATATATATATATATATTATATATATATATATATATATATATATATATATATATATACTTTTTATATATATATATATATATATATATATATATATATATATTTTTTCCATTCATTTCTTTTTTAATGCTTGTATTTAAGTGGTATATTAGTCTAGACAAAGGTTTGAGGCTTTAAGTAGCCCTAAGGTCTTGTACTTACACTCGGTTAATCATACTCACTTATTCCTTTCATATATTCATATGTGCATGTGAAAATTGGATAAGAAACCCCTTTGCTACTTAATGAAAATCATGCATCATAAATATTAAAATTTTTTAAGTAACTTATTTAGCATGCATCATAAAGTGTGCTAAACATTCCCATTTAGTATGTATAAATATGCTTTGGATTCATTCATATGCATGTTATACATGTTGGGAAAGAAATGAAGTGATGTGTGTTTTATGATCTTAACTCACTTTATTTAACCTTAAAATACTTTTCTTTTCGAATAGGTTTGTTTAGAGTCCATGTAAACTTAGGATTACTTAAAAAAATATAATAAAACATTCACTAAACAAAACTAAAATATGAATCCACTTTAGAAATTACTTAGGTTAGGGAAGGAAAGAAGTTCTCTTCTCTCTCTCTTTACAACTTAGTAATTAATTGTAGGATTCACTTGAAGCATAATCAAAACATAAAATAAAATCAACCCAAAACAACTAAAACTTAAATGAAACCTCCTCTAAGTTGAACATTCTTCACACTTAGAAAATTCTAACTTAAAGCCATACAAGCATACTACACAAACCTTAAAGCACACACTTTATACTAGTCACCACTTCTAGCTTTTGGGTTAGGGGTAATGTATGGTTTGATATTTTTCTTTTGTTTATGATATACATTTTAGTCGGATGTTAGGGTGAATGTTTAGAATGAATGATAGATAGTCTAATCATTATTCTCTGGGAGATTGTGCTTAAGGGGTCTTGTAATAAATAAAATTATAAATATTTTTTGTTTATGCGGTGCTTATACCCTAAGCATAATCAATAGGCTAGGAGGACTTAGTCACCCATGTGTGGGGTGATAAGTCCAATACACATGCTTGGGATTTATGTGGTTTATTTAGCTAATCTATATTTTGCAGCTATTAGCTAGATTTACTTTTTATTTTCATGTAATTTTTGTAATTAGGATTTTGGAATGAGTGTTATGGGGATTAGGATGAGCATTGATCATAAGATCTCAACTTATATACCACATGAAGCATTTGGAGCAACCACCTTCCAACCATCCAAAACAAAGAACCAAAGAAGAAAGGAGAAAAGAAGAAGAAAGAAGAATGAAGAAATGAAGTTTGAAGGCCCCCATAACAATGAATTTCTTGCTTAATTATACTTAATTCATTTGTAATCCGGGTTGATTAAAGGTAGAGCTTGGCTACCTAATTTGTTTTGTGGGTTTGTGTGGTGGTACCCAACCACAAATGGCCTCTTATTCTTGTGTGTTAGCTTTATAAATTGATTGATGATTTGTTTAGCTTGTGCATTAAAATGACATCCTTTTCCTAATTTCTTACTTGCTTGATGTTTGGTCTGGATGTGGATTAGGCTCTTAGCAAAAAATAAATCTTCTACCAAATTTAACAATTCAAAGTTAAAAATAAAGAACTCATAACCTCACCTAAAGCTTAGGCTAAAATCAAGATAAAAGAATTAGCAACCCTTAGTGGAGTATTTCTTTTATAACATCATGCACAAATGCATATTATTTTCACTCTTGATTGGAGAGCTTCCACCTTTGCGAGAAACTTGGCCTTTGAGCTATGATGGAAACACCTCCTCCCTTGATTTTGGCCAATAATCTTATTTCTCATGCATTAGTCATATAAATCCTATAAGCCTGAGTCAAATGATCATCCAAAATAAAATAAAATGTAATATAATTTGCATTAGATTTAGGTCATGCATACCTTACATGATCTAGTCTCTTTAGAGTGAGTTTAAGTACCTCTTTTCTAAATAAATAATAGCGATATCTTGCATAAAGTATATGACTTGCCTATATGAATTTAAAATCATAGGAGGAGTTAGTTGGCAGCCACCCCTAGGCGGTTGTAAGTCAAAGCAGTTGGGTGGTTTATCCTCTCTTATAGAGGCAAATCAAATACCCATTTTTTTGGCTTAGTTTTAGTTTATACTTTTGGCCCTCACCAAAGCTCCCTAGATTTAGGTTCTGAGATTGTTTCTCCACTTTGTGAGCCATAAGCATAAATCCTCACCTCTCAGGCATTTCCATAATCTTATGTTGTGGAATCATAAGCCCTAAATTTCTAATGAAAAATTCAACTCAAATGAATAATTCAATTTCAAAAATATAAAGCCCAACCATAGGATAGTCTGAGATGCTCACTAAGTTTCCTAGCATCGTGAACATCTCCTACTTATCTTCCTTTGGCTTTGACAATAACTCCCTCTCTTTAATCAGTCCCATTTGATTTGAAATAAACTAATCGATTGATAGTCTTACCTATTGAAATCTTTGGAAACAATGATCATTTATCTTAATCAAGAGTATTCCTAAGGGATCTCATTACTTAGGATGTAATTAACTATGAGGGCTTGCCCCTGTAGAGAACTTAATGAACCTGGTTTAAAATAAACTTTACTTTACTTTTTTCTGTAAAGTAGGGGAAGAATCTTTGGTACACATGCAGACCCATTGTCCTTAGGAGTCCTTGTTGATGTGATTAGGTCCATTATAGGGTGGTGACTTCTATCTTTAAAGATAGTACACCTCTCCTCAATGACGTACCTAATCATCTTTAATCAAGAGTATTCCTAAGGGATCTCATTCTTTAGGATGTAATTAACTATGGGGGCTTGCCCCTGTAGGGAACTTAATGAACTTGGTTTAAAATAAACCTTACTTTACTTTTCCATGTAAAGTAGTGTAAGAATCTTTGGTACACGTGTAGACCCATTGTCCTTAGGAATCCTTGTTGAGGTGATTAGGTCCTTTGTAGGGTGGTGACTTCTATCTCTTGAGATAACTCTCCTCTCTTCATCACCCTCAATAAAATATCTAGATCCACATGGTGTCCAGCATAAAAGAAAAGAAGTATATTTCAATCTTCATTTTATACAACATAGAGTAAAGATGGAAGTATATTTCTACTTCTTTAGAAATTCTCATCATAGAAAATTTCACCACAGATTTTTCTAGAGACTCCACTGGGGATGGTTCATCTCTTCATCTTTAGTAAATGATCGTTGTCTCCAAGTATCAATAGTGGGTTTGTACTTCGGTATGAATCCAAGACTATCTTTCATTCCATTGGCACTTAGCTTATTTCATTCTTAAGTTAAGTTAGCCAACATCTTTAGGTTTTAGGACCTCATGTTGGTCTTAAACCCCGTTGGGTTCTCCAATGGGTAAAATAAAAGATCTAATAAAAAGAAAATATTTAAAGACTTCCTCCTTATCATTTCTATGATAAAGAAAGGTTCATTCTAAAATAATAAAGATAAAATAAATCCTTATCAAAAATCATGTTTTCAATAAGCACTCTTTCAAAATGCACATAATAAAATATTTTGCACAAAATTTTCCTAAATTATCTTCATCTAGCAATCTTTATGATTGTTATATGTGAAGATCATCTTAAAAATAAAAAAAATTCCAACAATCATATTTTCAAAAGCATAAAATTTGAAGATAGGCCTTTTCATTCAATACACCCAAATGTACTGAATGGATATAACCTCTTCAAGTAAAATCATAACTTTGAACTTCCACCTAATACATTCCACATGTGTTAGGTTGGGATTTTCATATTTTTAAAAACATATACGAACATCTCCATTCAATATACCCAAATTTATTGAATGAATACTTCATTCCCAAATAAAAATAACATCATTTGGAAATCCCACTTAAACATATTCCATATATGATTAAGTTGGAATTCCCTCTTCCAAAAAGCAATAATCACACACAAAGAAAAATTTTCACATTGCAAAAAGAGGATTGACTTCCATTCCTACATACCCAAATTTGTTAGATGGAAGTCTTCATTTTGAAAATCAAAACTTAACAATCATATTTTCAAAATTCAAGACACATTTGGAAGTTCATTTAGCACACTCAAATTTGCTAAGTAAAGTCTCCAAATTTGAAAGATAAAATTTTCAAAATACATTTGAAACTTCATTCTAGCATATCCCATTTACTAAAATGAAGTCTCTCCTTTTTCAAAACTAAAATTTGAAACACACTTTTGGAAATTTCATTTAGCATACTCAAATTTGCTAAGTAAAATATCCATCCCACAAAAATTTTCAAACATATTTGGAATTTCAATTTAGCATACCCCATTTGCTAAAATGAAGTCTCCCTTTTTCAAAATCCAAAACAAAAATTTGAAACACCTTTGGAATTCCATTTAGTATACTCAAATTTGCTAAATGAAATTTTGACTTCATAAAATTTCTAAAAAGCACTTTTTGAACTTCACTCTTTAGCATACCAAATTTGCTAAGGTGAAGCCTCCATTTTCAAAATAAAGCCAAAACATAAAAATTTTAAATACATCTTTTGGAATTTCATTTAGCATATTCAGATTTGCTAAGTGAAATTTCCATTTCACAAAATTAAGTGGAATTTTATTTTAGCATACCATATTTGCTAAAGTGAAGTCTCCACTTTCAATCAAAAAACAAATCAAAGCCAAAATGGAAACACATTAGGATTCCATTAGCATACTTAAATTTGCTAAGGATCCTACTTTTCAAAAACAAATCAAAATCAAAAGGAAACACATTAGGATTTTCTCGATACCCAAATTTACTAAGGATCTACTTTTACAAAAATCAAAATATTCAAAATAAATGAAACACTTTAGGATTTCCTAGCATACTCAAATTTGCTAAGAATCATATTTTCAAAATCTTTCAAAATAAAAACACATTTAGGTTCTTAGGTTAGCATACCTAAATTTGCTAAGTGAATTCTAATTTTAAAATCAATAATAATTCACAAGATAAAATAAACAAAGAAAAGCAGTTGTTTTCAAACACTTCACTTGGCATAACCAAATTTGCTAAGTGAGTGAATTCCAAAATATCAAATCAAAAACAAAACTAATTGACCCTTACTTTAACATACCCAAATTTGTTAAGGGAAAGTGTCCTCAAATCAAAATCTAATTTCAAACATGAACCTATGGAATCATCTTTCTAAAAATATTTGAATCCATTTTTCAACATACCCAAATTTATTGAAGTTGGATTCATATTCAAAAACCCCTCTTTCCAATCAAATCTCTAAATCTTCTCTAAATCCATTTGAATCCCACTTAACACTTCCAAGAAGTTAGATGTGGGTTCAAATTTTAAATTTAAATTCAGAAACCAACAAAATAGAAATTTGATTCAAGCTTGTTTCCAACATTACAGATTCTCAGCATCAGTCTCAGTTACAACTACGGTCAATTTTTAGTTGACTATAAATGGCAAGTTCATAGAAGTTTGCGTTTACTTCCCTTACGGAATGGACTTGGCCTTGGATCATGTCAATCTCCCACTGATCACACACCCATTTTGGTTTTGAGGGTGTGGATCACACAGGTACTCCCCTCATAACTTTAGGGTTGTGGTGGCCGTAAGTCGGTCATCGGTCAATTTTCCATCGGTTTGACATCCTCACTAATGAGGCGGTGGTAGTCCCATCGGTTCTAGTGGCTGACAGCCTGCACCTGTGGTTTCTTGTCCGGATGGGGCTAGCATCACTCATTGGCACCCTCTGGGGTAAGGCTCCTCGATCCTAGAGATTGCCTCCCTAACCTTTGAGGTTGGGTCTAGTTCTTAGTCCACTCATCTTACCAGGACTCAAAGGAAAAATTAAAACTACAAGATTAAGAGGTATCATACATGTATTTGGGGAGATGGGCAGCTTTCATTGTGGAGGTACACTCACTCATTACAATGAACCCATTTCATCCTCTCTATGGGTCCGATAGAGAGAATGCTAGGAGGATCCATACTTCACCTCAAGGTGGTTTATCACACCCAATTAGTTTGGCGGAGGTGTATGCCTCCGATCATTTTATGCCAGGTTGGTGGGGCTTACGGACGTTCTCAGTCCAGAGCTCAATTCGATTTGAGATCTGTCATTCCTCGTAGCGTGGGGAAACACCTATGGTAGGAGAGGGCTATAGAGGCTTGCACTTCAGTAGAGATCACTAGCAGAGAGAGGCAGAGGTTTGGTCGGCAGTCAGTAGCCTCTGCCCTCATTGATTTCCCTGATCCGCATGCTACCTGCGTTGATCACATAGATAGTATTTTGCTTACAGGAATGACCCATCATAGAAAGAGGGTCCCTATCCCAAGAGTTGGTGTCCACTACACCTCTCTACCTCATATGCCATCACCTATTCACGTCGCAGCATCTCAGTTCCACCGAAGGCCATGAATGTCACATCTGGGGAAAATCATACCCCATTAGTGATCCAGCTACGGTCGAGGGATCATATTCCATCTACATCGCCTATTATGGTGAGGCCAAGCTCTCCTGCTCGACCTTCCACCCTAGTGGTGGTGCGAAGGGAATGGCAACCTCGAAGCATAGTGGTCATCCCTTCACCAACACCACCATTGGGGACAGAGATGGTGGTAGGCTGTAGAGAGGAGATGATAGCTAGTTGCGATGATAGTAGAACCTCTAGGAGTGTCACCCCTTAGAGTCAATGGCATCGAGTGTGTCTCTTCTAGTGATGCAGTCCTCACAGATTGATTCTCTAGTAGCGGAGGTCCGGTACATGATATGATCACACAGTCCCTCATTTATACCTATTCAGATTGATCATTCTCTTGAGGACATAGTGGCACATTGTCTTGTAGGAAAGAAGGAAATTTTGGGGTATGACTAGTCTGATGAGGAGAAGATCAGCTTTGATCCCAATGAAGATGATTTGTTGGGAGACTCAGCCAGGGTTTGTTACCATGGGATCCCTCCTCAGAGAGTAGCAGGCCATGGAAGGTGATGAGGTTAAGTAGGAAGACACAGCCCAATCAGTCCAACACCTTCGATATCAGTTAAAGCATTAAGAAAAATAAATAGATAGGATGGCAAGACAATTTGAGGACTTGTTAGCAATAGTCTCAGTACTTCGAAAATAAGCCCCAGCAGTTAATCCTACTACAACTGATACTAGTCATCCAGAGTTAGTGCATGTCTTAGACCCGGCCAAGACCTTACCTCCTGTCGAGCAAGGTAGCACTGACATGTATAGGAAGGTAGCGAAAGTACCTCCATACAAGAGAAATACATCAGATCTATGGTTGAACAGTAGGTGAAGGAAGTGTTGGCTCAAGCCCGAGGAGGATCATCAGTTCCAAAGGGTAGACCCTACCCGGAGGAATTTGATGCAATCTAATATCCTAAAGGTTTCATACCACCTTCCTTCAAGAGCTTTGATGGTAGTGGAAACTCGAGGTAGCATATTGCACACTTCTGGGCCAGTTGTTGCAATGCCGGTGGCGATGTGATTTCTATTCTCTCATTAGTAGCCTAACAAGGATAGCTTTCGATTGGTATGCTGAACTTCCCAATGGTTCAGTAAAGATATTTGCTGAGTTGGAGCACCTCTTTATCAAGAGGTTTGCTCAAGCTCAGCAAAGGGTTACTATTGGCTATCTCATTGTAGCACAACAACACCCAGGTGAGTCCCTTGTTGGCTATATTCTTAGATGGCATAACCTGAGTATGAAATGCGAGCCGCAGCTATCTGAGCATCATGCTATTGAGATTCTTCTAAAAAATGTCCATGGTTTGGTTGTCTTTATGCTTAAGGGATTCACTATCAAAATATTTGAGAAGCTAAACAACAAGGTGGCTAGTCTACAAGGAGAGGCCAAACAGTTGCCTTTTCAAGACCAATTACCCAAAGCAAAACTACAGAAGGTTTATGAGAAGAAGCCAGGAATAGTGACAGTAGTAGATAAGAAGAAGCAACTAGTTAGAGATTAGTTCCAAGACCACGACCTCAGCACTCTTCACTTCCACCTCCTTTATCTGAAGGCACCTACTACCTCCACGGCTGACCTCCGGCCATCCAGTCACCTCATTAGACATACCATCAGCAGTAGCCATACACATACCCACTAGCTAGCTATGGTCCACCTACTCTTTTAGATAAGCTTAACGAACCTTATTCATTTAAGAGGAAGGTAATGAGAAGATCTTTAAGAATCTCTTAAAGAAGCATGATTTTCTGCTACCCAAACTGGGAGACCGGAGGAAGTGGGCAAAGCCATGATCTTAAGTTTTGCCCCTACCACCATTTGCTAGGTCATGTTTTGGAGGATTGCTTCACATTTAAGGACTGGCTTGAACATAGCTTCAAGACCGGTGCTGTAGTTATCCTAAAGGAATACCTTGTGGAAAAACCATCTAGTTCCATTAGGGTAAATCTTGGGGATACTTGATCCTTCCAAAACCAAAGAAGGTTGGGATATCTCTTTATCCAAAATCTCTAAAAAAGTCATTCATAAGATCAAGAAACTTTCCTTGCAAGTGCCTGAGTCAGCTCAAATCTCTAACATCAAGGAAGGTTTGCAAGTTGACAGTGCCAACTAGGGGCAAGGTGGAGTTGGGTAACAACATGTGTGTGTCGGCGGGATAGTCCGAGCACAAGCACCGAGTCCATCCTCAGTCTACATTGCTACCATATGACTTGCTCTACTTCATATACTTCTTCTTCTACTACTAGTAGAACTCTTGTATCGGCAGATAAGGACATCAAATCCCTTACTCCACTTACTTTACGATTTCTAGTACCACCTATAAAATCCAAGAAATTGAAGAATAAAGCTAACTTGATTTACATCATGTTGACCTCATTTTTAGAATGAGTTCTCAATCCCTCCATCTTAGGCATAGGACTTCTCTTAGACTTTAAGAGTTCCTTAGTCTTAATACACATCTAGTGATTAGGTGGACACTCAACCTAGCCCTAGAGACTTAGAAGTGTTAGCCATAGGAATAGGTCATGCCTTAGGGGTGGTAGGAAAATTTGCCTTAGCTTGAACCATTCCTCACCTTCCTTCCTTCAAGTCAAACTCCAAATCAATTTTATTTGATTTTCTCCAAACCTAAATCAACTCCACATGATTCAAATCCATGATTGAAATCCATGAATAAAATTCCTAAGTCCAAATCTTTCCTAAGTCCTTAATCTCCTCTTAAGGACTTAGCCTAAATCATGATCAAAACAATTCAAACTCATGATATTTTCTCATAATTCATTTATATTCTCATTTATATTCACATATATAAATAAAATATAAATGCAAACCTATCAAACTAAACTCAAAATTCAAAATCAATTCATGAAATTTTCTAGGTCCTTTAAGTTTTCCTTCATGGACTTAGCCAAAATCATAACCAAATCAATTCAAATTCAAGAGATTTTCTTATAATTCATTTATATTCTCATTTATATTCACATATATAAATGAAATATAAATACAAATCAATCAAACCAAATTCAAAAATTCAAATCCCTACTCAAAATTTTTCCAAGTCCTTTAAGTTTTCGTTCATGGACTTGTAAAATTGTAATCAATTCAAATTCATGAGATTTTCTCATAATTTATTTATATTCTCATTTATATTCACATATATAAATGAAATATAAATACAAACCAATCAAACCAAATTCAAAAATTCGAGCTCCAAACTCCAAAATTTCCTAAGTCTTTTAAAATTCCCTTTAAATGGACTTAGCCTAGATCATGATCAAATCACTTCAAATCCTTGAAATTTTTGCATGATCAATTTATATTCTCATTTATATTCACATATTTAAATGAAATATAAATTCAAACAATCAAAACCAATTTCAAAAATTAAACTCAAATCCACTCAAAATCCAACCTAAGCCTTTCAAGACAAAATCTTGAACTTAGCCAAATCAACTTCAAATCAAGCCAAACTCTTGATTTCTCTTCATAATTCAATCAACCTGACAATCATTAATCCATATATAAATACAAACTTCAATCACTTAATCAAAACACAATTCAAAAATCAAACCCCAAATCCATTAATATTCTTCCTTTGAATATGAAATTGTCAAATGGATCAAAACCCATTTGGCTTCAAACCACTTGCAAATGGATTTATATTTCAATCATAAGTCTATATGCAAGTTCAATCAAACTCAAATCAAGCTTTGACCAAACCATTTGACCCACTTAGGCTCACCCAAAGTGACCTAAAATACCTTATGAGCAAATTCTAATCCTAACCAAATTGGATTGAACCAAACTCACCTATGCCTCTCATGATGAACAATCATCATGAGATGATCAATCAATCAAATTGGGTCAAACCAAGTCAAACCTAAGAGTTGACCATGTCAACACTTAGCCAAAATGAAACCTAACATAGCCAAAATCCACCATAGGCCAAATTGATTGAAACCATTGATCCAAGTTCATTCATGAACAATGTTTGAACTTGACCAAGTCAATATTTGAGCCTAACCTAGCCCGATTGGCCACTTGACCCAAGTTGACCCAACTTGACCTAAAAAGTTAAAATGTGTCAAAATGAGACCTAAGCCAAATTGATTGAAACCAATGGGTTAAGTTAATTCCAAATCACTTGTTGAACTTGACCAAAGCCTTAATTGGCCAACTAGACCTAACTTAGCCTAATTGACCTTGAACCCAACTTGACCTAAAGGGGTCATGTTGAGCCAAATTCAAACTTAACCAAGATTGATTGGAAACAAAGATACCAATCCACTTCATATGACTAACCAAACCTAAACCTACCCATGACCTAGCTTAAATATGTCAAATGGGTCAAATTGGTCAACTTGACCCATTTGACCTAAATGAAGTCATATGAGACAAATTCAAAACTAATCCAAATTGAATCAAAAAATTTCAAATGGTCATATGAACTTGACCCAATCCTTGGTTTGACCCAATTTGACCAATCGATCAACTTGACATAAGTTGACTCATTCACCCTAAATGGGTCAACATGAGCCAAACCTTATCAAATGAACTCCAAATCCAATGAAAATGGTCAAACCTATTTTCTCCACTATCCAACATATCCAAATTCAAAAATTAGCAAAATGTTCATTCTATCCCTAGGCCATAGAACAAATTTTGGTCTAATCCACGGGTAATTTAGTCAAGCCCTCTTCATATCAACTTGATACCTTTCAAATAGATCAAGTGGACCTAATGAGAGTGGTGCACCCAACCTAATGGGTTTGGGTTGCAAATGGGCCAAAATTGACCCCCTAGCTCAAATTGGCCAATTCAAAAACCTCCCTCCACCCAATTTGCAGCACATGGGAGGTTGCCAATCCACTCATAAGCTCGACCATGTGCAACATCTAACAACCTAAAAAGCCTTTCCATATGGTCAATTGGATCAAAATGATAACAAAGTATCCGATTGCCATGGGGAGATATACTCCCCTAATTCCATTTGACACCATTATTGATTGAGTGCTAGAGTGTTAGGAGCCATCGAGAGAGCATTCTAAGCTTCCAAGAGGGTGAAATCAAGCTTTCTTGAATTTCATCCTTTAAAATAGGAGCTCAAGATTTCCCAACTTCTTCCACACTACAATATACTTCAATTCCCTTTGCACACTCCCTCAGGGGATCAAGTCGAGTGCGCCCAAGCATTCACAGAAGTTCCCAAAGCAAGGAGGAGTTGAATTCAATCAAAGCCATAAAGGAGAAGAGGAGAGCTTGGTCCATAGAGAGATCTACTCAACCCTAAGGCTTGAAACTTTCAGCTTGTCTCACTGAAGCTACCTCATCAAATTCGAGTGCCTATGATCAACTCCGATGAGGTACAACATTTTCTGATCACTAGGCTTAAGGGGAGTTGGTCTTTTGTGAAATAAATTATCGTGGCATGAGAATTCCACCATTAGATAGGCTTGTCATTAGCATAAGATGGTGTGGGTAAAATCCTACCCTAATTCGAGCTCAATCAAACTCGGATCTTCCCTTAGATCAATGACGGTCTCCATTGATCCTCAGGGAAGAACTAGGATAATCTCGGCCATCCATCCATGCATTTTGGATGATCGAGATTAAAACATATGTTTTATATATCCTTTTAAAATGGCAGGCGATCCACGGATCCTTGATCGAATGGCGAATCAAACCTTATCACGCCACCACCTCCATGATGTGACGTTTAAGTAATCCTCTCATAGAGTGACGCGTAAAGCGTGCGACCATGTATTATTGAGATGGGGATTAGTTAGAAATTTAATTAATTTTTAACTAATCCCTAAAATTCATATCTCCCTATAAAAAAGAAAATATTGAGATAAATTTCTATGAAAAGATAATTCAATCTAGAATATTCTAAAAAAATTTTTTAATGGATTTTGAATTATATTTTTATCTGATTTTGGGTTTTAATGGAAATTTATTTTGCTAATTATCCCTTTATTAATCCTCTGATTAATCCTAAACTTCTTGAGTATGTTTTGGGGGATGACTTCTACCTCCCCTAATTTTCTTGGGATTTATTGAAGGTTTGGTGGGGAATTGCAATTTCTAATTACTCCCTTAATGTAATTAAAAGGTGTAATTAGTATTTTAATCCCTTATTAAAGTTGATTAAGGTTAGATCCAGTGAATATGAGGCTTATGGAATAATTTTGGGGTATTTCCCTTAAGCTATTCTCTAAACCCTTTTTTTCTTAATCCTCTCTTAATTAAGGGTTAATAAATTAATTATTCTCTTAATTAATTTCTAAAAATTCTAAAACCTTCCAGAACTTAATTAATCTACTTTGGGTAGATGCTGCTTGGGTGTTTAAAGCCTAAGTTCAATTAAGGAAATCAAAACTCAACTCATATGTGTAAGGGGTGTTTTGAAATTACTTAAGTTAAACCCCTTAGCTTAATTAACCATTAATCATGAGCCAAATTGCATTAGACCCTTTTCTTCCTAGGTGCATTGCAAATTTAAATTTTTTTTGAGATTTTATGTCATCTCATTGTCTCATAATTACTTTGTTAACTATGCTAAGGTGGTGTAGGCAAGGGTTAATTAACTTGCTTAATTTATACCTTAAACTAATTAAAAATCTAAAATGAATCTAATCATCTAAAAATTAAACAAAATGTCAAACACATGTGGGAATGGGTTAGAACAAACTCAACTCACATTTTCAAAATCAAATCAAATTCTAAATAAAAGATCATCAAAATAAACTTTGATTTATTTTAAGCTTTCTTATTTCATAAGAAGTCTTTAGGATTTAATTAAAGTGAATGTGTTTACATGCTTTCATTACTTTAGTTCTTTCCTCAACATGTTAAATATGTATGTCATGTGGCTTAATGCATTCATACTTTTCAAAATTCAAATTTAAAATGAAAATGTTTACTTTATGTCAAATTTGCATGTGTTGGCTAAAGTTGAAATATGAGTGGCTATTATCACTATTAAATTCAAATTATTTTCAAAAAATATATAAATCAATTATCAAAATGAAAGTGTGTTACTTATATTTTAATTATAAGCATGTGAGTAAGATATAAGGATGTGCTTAATATAGGTTTTCTTTCTCTTCTCTTTAGTATAGTTTTGAATAGAATTTGGCAATGTGTGTGGTTCATTTGAAAAGAACCTAACACTTGCTTAATTCCATATCCTATTCATTCCTATGCTATCACTTAAGAAGGGTTACCTATGCTTGCACATATAGATTGCATAAACAAAATGAATCAATTAATATAATTTTTTGCATTCTTTCTTTTCCATTTCATTTCTTTTGTACATATGTTTGTATTTAAGGAAAGTGGTATATTAGTCTGGACAACCCCGAGGTTGCGAGACTTTAAGTAGCCCTAAGTAGGTATTGTACCTTACACTTCTGGTTAACGATGACACTATACTCACTTATGCCTTTCTTACTTTTATGTGTGCATGTGAAAATTGGATAAGAAACCCTATTCTACTTAATGAAAATCATGCATCATAAACTTTCAAATTTCCTTAAATGAATTACTTAGCATGCATCAAAAAGTGTGTTAAATGTTCTCATTTGTGTGTATAGATATGCTTAGGATTCATTCGTATGCATGTTATACATGTTGGGAAAGAAATGAAGTGATGTATGTTTTGTGAGTTTGGTTCATTTTATTTAATCTTAAAATGTCTTTCTTTTTTAATGGGTTTGTTTAGAGTTCATCTAAACTTAGGATTAATTAAAATATTTAATCAAAACATTCACTAAACAAAACTAAAATATGAATCTACATAAGAAATTACTTTGGTTAGAGAAGGAAAGAGAAGTTCTCTTCTCTTTCCCTCTCTTCTAACAATTAATTGTAGGATTCACTTGAACCTAATCAAAACATGAAATAAAATAAACCCAAAATAATTAAATCACTTAAATGAAACCCTCTATAAGTTGAACATGCTTCACACTTAGAAAATTTTAACTTAAAGCCATAAGCATACCACAAACCTCCAAAGCACACACATTAGGCTAAGTCTAGCTTTAGGTTAGGCGGTGTATGGTTTGATGCTTTCTTTATTTTGTGATATATATTTTAGACTAGATGTTAGGATGTATGCAGAATGAATGGTAGGGATCTTAGTCTAACCATTGTATAGGGATTGTGCTTAAGAGTCTTTGTTAAAAAAAAAAATACTTTTGCTTGCAGGTGCTTATACCCCTAAGCATAATTTAAAAGGCCAGGTGAACTTAGTCACCCATGTGTGGGGTGATAAGTCCAATATACATGCTTGGAATTTGGTGGTTTGTTCAGCTTAGCTTTATTTTGCAGGTGTTAGCTAGATTTACTTTCTTTTTCATGTAAATTTTGCAATTAGGATTTTGGAATGATTGTTATAGGGATTAGGATGAGCATTGGTCATAAGATCTTATATTATGCACCATGTGAAGCCTTTGGAGCATCCACTTTCCAACCATCCAAAAGAAGGAACCAAAGAAAAAAAGAAAAGAAGAAGAAGAAAGAAGAAAAGAAGAATGAAGAAATGAAGCTTGAAGACCCCCATAATAATGAATTCCTTGCTTAATTGTATTTAATTCATTTGTAATCTAGGTTGTATAAGGGTAGAGCTCGACTACCCAATTTATTTTTGGGTTTATACAGTGGTGCCCGACCACAACAGCCTCTTATTCTTTTTGCGATTAACTTTATAAATTGATTGATGATTTGTTTAGCTTTTACATTAAGTGGCATATTTTTTTCTAGTTTCTTCTTTCCTTTATGTATGGCCTAGATGTGAATTAGGCTCTTTGGGAAAAATTTTTTTTTTTTACCAAACTTAACAACTTAAAACTAAAAATAAAGAACTCATAACCTCACTTAAAGCTTAGGTTTAAAATCAAGATAAAAGAATTAGCAACCCCTTAGACATATGAATCCTATTAGCCTGAGTCAAAATAATTGTCCAAAAATGAAAATAAAAATGAAATCTAAATTGCATTCGATTTAGATCATTTAGCATTTCCTTACATGATCTAGTCTATTTAGTGAGTTTAAGGACTTCATCTCTTTCTAAATAATAACACCTAGATATCTTGCATAAACATATGACTTCATGTATTTAAAATCATAGGAAGAGTTAGTTGGCCCACCCGAGTTGTAAGTCCAAGCACTAGTTTGTCCTCTCTTATGGAGGCAAACCAAATACCCATTTTTACCTTAGATTTAGTTTGTGCTTTTGGCCCTCGCCAAAGCTCCCTAGATTTAGGTTCTAAGGTTACTTCTCCCTTTAGTGGGGCATAAGCATAAATCCTCACCTCTTAGGCATTTTCATAATCTTGTATTATGGAATCATAAGCCCTAAATTTTTAATGAAAAATTCAACTTAAATGAATAATTCATTTTCAAAAATATAAAGCCCAACCATAGAATAGTTTGAGATGCTCGCTAGATTTCTAGCATCGTGAACATCTCCTACTTATCTTCCTTTGGCTTCGATAATAACTCCCTCTCTTTAATCAATCTCATTTGATCTTCCAAAATAAACTAATCGATTGATAGTCCTTCCTATTAAAATATTTCAAGACAATGTTCATTTACCTTAATCGAGAGTATTCCTCATTTGATCTTATTCCTTAGGATGTAAATAACTATGGGGGCTTGCCCCTGTAAGGAACTTAATGAACTTGATTTAAAATAAACCTTACTTTACTTTTCCATGTAAAGTTTGGGAAGAATCTTTAGTACACATGCTGACTCATTATTCTTAGGAGTCCTTGTTGAGGTGATTAGGTCCATTATAGGGTGTTGACTTCTATCTTTCAAGATAGTACACCTCTCTTTAATGTGTATCTGATCACCCTCAATAAGAATATCTGCGGATCCACGTCGTGTCAAAATTACATAAAAAGAAAAGAAGTATATTTCAATCTTCATTTTATCTCACATAGAGTGAAGATGGAAGTTTATTTCTACTTCTTTTGAAATTCTCATCATAGAAAATTTCACCACAAAACTAAAGCCAGCAGAGTCGCTAGAAAAATCTATGATGAAAATTTCTATGATGAGAATTTCTAAATAAGTAGAAATATACTTCCATCTTCACTCTACTTCTTGTAATAAGAGTATTTCCCATCGAGCTAAATGACCTATCAATGTTAGTCTCATCATCAAGAATTTTAGCAAATCAATCTTTCAGATTAGTATGATTATATGAGAAAGCATATAATGGGGAAGCTTTTGAATTACAAATATCAATGCTAGACAAAGCCTCTCTATTGGAGAGTAGTGTACTTCGGCTCCTACTAATCTTTGATTGATGTAATATAGCGCATTTTCTTTATTTTCTTCATTGTGTTGTGCAAGTAAAGCCCCGAGGGACTCCTCTAAGGCTGCAGTGTATAAGATAAGAGGTCTCCCTGGGATAGGGGCTGCTAGAATTTGCAGATTGAGTAGATACTTTTTAATTCTCTCAAATGCTTCTTAGTATTCCTCATCCCATTTGAATGGAGCATTCTTTTTCATTAGCTTCATAAATGGTTGACATCTTCCTGATAGGTTTGATATAAAATACCGAATGAATGCGAGTTATCCTTGTAAAGAGCTAAGCTGGCAAAGGTTCTTTGGTGGAGGCATCTCCACGATCGCCTTGATTTTGGTTGGGTCAATCTCAATTATTCTATATCTTACAACATATCCAAGAAATTTTTCTGTGAAACCTCAAAAAAACTTAAGATGATTCATCTTGAGATCATGCTTTTTGATCCTTTCAAAAACAATCCTTAAATCTTCAAGGTGATCTTTTCGATCAATGCTTTTAATGATGAGGTCATCAACATAGCATTCTACCTTCGATGAATCAACTCATCGAAGATTTGTGTCATGGCCCTCGATATGTATCTCGCATTCTTCAATCGAGCGACATGATTATGTAGCAATAAATACCAATGATTACGAATGATGTATGTTTCTCATCTTTAAGAGCCATTTTGACCGATTATACCCCTATGATCCATCCATAAAGAGAACATGTCATAGTTGGAGGAGTTATCCACTAGCAATTTTAACTGTGAGCGAAAAAATCATCGTTTGGCAAGCTATTTAGATCTCGAAAAGTTGATGCATCGACCAATTCATTCTTCTTCTTTATAGAAATAATATTGGCTATCCAATCTGCATACTTTTCATCATGAATGAAACCTGCTTCAATTAACTTTTTTTGTTTTTGTGACCACTTGTTCTTCAATATCCAGCTGCATTCTTCTAGGAGCTTGTTTGACTGGTATTGAATCAGGATTAATAGTTAGCTTGTGAACTGCCACATCAGGGGATAAGTCAGGCATCTTAGAATATGTCCATGCAAAGTAGTCCCTGAATTCACAAAGCAATGCTTTTATTCCTTCAACCTTATCATCAGACAGAAGGGCACTAACGAAGGTTGGATGGGGTTCTTCTTCAGTCCCCAAATTAATTTCTTTCAACTCATCCATGTTAGACGTATGCCCACCATCTTCAAGTTCTTTAGGTGCCGGTTCAACTTCTACTTCCCCATCGATTATGAGGAAGACTTCATAAAAGTCACCTTCATTTTTAATTTCGGTTTCAATCTCACTTTCGATTACTGCATAGCAAGTATTCCTTTGATGATGCTTTTGTTGGATGTACCCAAGACCCTTAGTGGTATATTTATTGCTTCTTCATGAAGTCTGTGGACTCTTCGAACTCCATAAGTTATCAAAAAAGAGAGCTCTCCATCTATCAGTTTCAAAATTAATTCCAAGTTTGTGCATCATTCTTTGAATTTTTAGAGGATAGTATCTCGACATCCTAGTGGGTATCATCTATTCGACTCGAATCGAATAAGTCGTAATCATAGTGTTGACATTCCTCGATCTATACAATGAAGTTCCCAATGCTGCTCCCAGGTAGTGGAGGTACATAAAAGATTTTTAGTTCCTCAATATTGTGAACATCACGTGATGTGACTTCTTTGAAATATCGGGGAGGAACTGGTGTAACTATGAATGAATCGATTGATACTAATAGATTAGCAGCTCTTCTAGAAGAGACACATTGAACTTCACTTGCTTAGATGGACTTGAAATCATAATCAGAATCGGAATAATTTATCTCATTTGCTTTTGTTGAAGGTTCACATTTCTCCTTGAGTTCAACTAGAATATCTTCTTCTCTTTCTGTATCACTACCCAAATGAAGAACATGCCTCTTTAGCTTTGGTGATGTGTCATAAGTTTTAGAGACATTTAATGCAGCCTTCTATCTCTTTCTCTTCTTTGGGTTGTTTTGTAGTTTTTGAAGTTGAAGATGTAGATTGATGGGGCTTACTTTCTTTTGAAGGAAAATACTTTGCATCCTCATAAATTTTCACCTCATGAACTGTAAATGGATGAATAGTGCTGAGAATCTTGTGTTCTGCTTCATTTCTTATATACTTCATACATTGATGTAGAGTAGATGAAACCATACCATATTCATGGAGCCAACGATGGCCAAATAGAGCTTTGAATGAGGTGTTGGCATCTATCACATGAAATTTAGCCTGGGTATAGAGTTCTTTAAATCTAAGCAGTAGAATGAAAGATTCGAGAGTCCTCTGCCCCATTTCATTGAAGCCATGGACCATCAATTTATCTCATCCAAGGTGTTGAATGTTTGAAGGCAACCCCCTAAGTGTTCTTAGACTCATAAGATTTAGTGATGAACCTGGGTCAATTAGAATTCGATTGATCATACTTCCACTTTCTACATCTACATATAATGGACGATTGTGTTTCATTGTCCTGAGCATAAGATCTTCTTCAGAGAAAGTGATTATGGGAGATCTTGAGCTTGCAAAACTTCAGTCATGTGTCATTCAGCAAAAGAGGCTTCATATCTCTCTGAATTTTTAAGAGCTTGAATCTAGCATTTCTCAAAGGACCTTCGACATCAAGAGAGCCTCATACACACTCTGTTGTGCAGGGATCTTTCTCAGATGTGATAAGATATTATAATCGACTCCTTCACTCAAATCTGCTTTCTTCTTGGGGTCTTTAGGGATGATATCTTCTATAACTTTAATATTTTTATCTTCATTTTTGATTTTGTGCTTATTGGATGACCCTTTCCTTAATGGAGGTGGTAGTATCTTACCACTCCTTAGTTGCACTTGGACTGCTTTATTTGGCTTAGACTCTTCAGATGAGGTAGCTCCCTCAGAGTCACCATCTACCTCGAAGGACTATGCAGATGCTTCAGAGTCACTACCAAGCTTCAATTGGCTGATTTGGGATGTCTTTGAAGGCTCAGACTCATCATCATCAGGAAAACATAAGTCTTCTTCTGAACTGTCATCTATTTGTCATACCATCAAGCACGACTTTGATGTTATGGGCTTAGGAGTTCTCCTGCTTAGCGGGACAAGCTTCTTGAATTTGCTTTTACATATTACATTTTTCAAAGTTGCTTGATTCCAATTATCCAGGCATGAATCACACTGGGGGTTGTTCGACACCATAGAAATAACTCGACACATTTCTCTAGGAAGTAAGTCTTCATTACTATTTCCTTCTTCATTTGACTTAGTGATATGAATTTTTGACATGTAATCAACAAGTCTGATAGTCTGTCTTATCGGTTGATGATACTCTTCTAGATTGTTGATGATCTTTTGAGTTATAGTTCTCTTCTTGATCTTCTTTTTCTTAGACTTTTTTGATATATGAGGTTTATATTTAATTGACTACCCCTCATGCTGTTATGGAGTAGCCTTATCAAAATGCTGCTGAGAAGCTAAAATGCTTGGTTTAGGTATTTCTTTTAAGTCTGATATTGGTTCAAGTGGAGATTTCCACTTAACACTAGGGACATCTTTTAGCTGCTTTAGTATTTTTATGCTCTTCTTAGAGACTACTGTCTCCCATTGCCCTTCTTATATTACTTTTCCTTTTGCTTTCTCTTTCATCGATGGTACTGAACTGGATGTAACCACTCTGGCTGATTCTTTTAGAATGAACAAGGACACTATCAGACAGTGTGAATTCATTCTTCCTATATTTTTTCTCCAGCCAATCCTTGAAAACATAGCAATCTTCAATTAAGTGGCTAATTACCCGATGATATGGACAATATTTTGGATTGTCAGTTTGACCCGACTCTTCGGGTCTTTTGGATTCTAGCAATTCTAATATTACTTTAAGCGCTTGGCGGAATAGCTTAGCTACACTCTCCCTCTTGAAAGAGTATTCCTTACTCATCTTATTTTTAGGGATGGGTGCACTCGCTCATCATCTCTCATTAATTGCTTTGATTGAGAGTTAATTGACTACTTCCCCCCTTTCATCCATATAAACAGGCTGTTTCCCTTTATCAACATTATAAGTTATTCGCTTTCCACTGCCCGAGCTATAGGAGGTTATATGAGACTCATTCCTCCTTGAGTTTGAGAATTTATTCTTCTTTAATTTTTTTGAGTGACCCTCAAGTTTTGAAGGATTCAACTCTAAAAACTTTGCCACTCAGTCCAATAACTCTTGAAATGTTGAGATAAAGGCCATACACGGATCTGGTGCCATTTTATTATTGATGTTACCCATCAACAATGATTGAATTTCACATTTCATGCTTATGTTTCACCAACGGAAATATAATCAACTCATCTTTTTCTTCTTCATTCTAATTGTAATTGTCAACAGACCGATGAATCTCTTAACATATCATAATTCAACAAAAGTCTTGATCGAGTCATTAGGAAATTCAACGTATAATTCAAAAGCAGTTGAGGTTAAACTACTAACGAACTGGTGGAATAGCAGTGCATCATTGTTTTCAAAATTACAACCTTACAACCTCTAATGGACACGCTTTATTGCGCATGTTTTCAAAATTGTTTGCTTTTAAGTTTTTAATGCAAAAAAATTGTTAATTTGACCTTATGTTTTATTCTCTCTCTCTCCGTCTCTCTCTCTCTCTATCTCTCTACACACACACATTATTAGTATTATTAGTATTATTTTTAATAATAATACTTGATTACTGCTTAAATCGTATTGTATTTTATTGCATAAAAATTCCTAAAGCAAAAAATTTGCAATTAACAAATTCAAGACTTATCGTTTATATTTGGTCTGCCAAGTGCAAGGACGCAAAATCTTAGATCTAGCTATCATACACACTAAAATATAATTATTGAAGTTATCATTCATAATGCATAGTAGTCAATCAATGATTTTCAGAGTTTGTAAAGGGTCAACGTGACTTAACTATTACAGTATTACTTGATAAGATATTACTCTCCTCAATTAACATTATTCATTTATATGATTCCTATAGCTAATTTAGTTTCACATGGCTCTCATACAAAATTATAACAAAATAAGAGAGTATAACTATAACTAAATAAAGATTATAAATAGAGAAAATTATTTATTTATAAAAAGAAAACTTTACTAAAAGTAGTTGAAGAAGCAAACAAATCATACTTAGGAACTAAACAAGAAGTGAGCTTAAAACACTCAAACTTCTTATGCATACCTAGCATAATGGCAAATCATCCATATTTATAATTAGAACATAGATTTAGATTTCAAAATAAGTTAGACAACACTTAATTTACGAACATAAATAATCTCACTATGAGATGCCTGGATGAGTTGGTTGTCGAGTGAGTTAGATGTGCCAATTTGACCTTCCTTAACTTGACGACATGAAAGGCTTTTGCATTTCAATCCATTATTTTGATAGCATGTCATCGTTTATAATGCATTTTTTATGTCTTGAGATATTTGATCCTCATCGATAGAAATTGGAGTAATGCTGGAAAATAATTCAAAGAATTGCTTCTGATATTCTTAAAGTAATTTCTATATGATTTGTTCCAGAGTGTGGGCTTTGAAAATTCATCACTGATCTCTCACATTGAAGGAGAGTATAATTTAAATATTGGTAAAATTTTCAAAAGGCAGATAGAATAGTAGATAAGACACTACCCAGAGATTTCACCCTCATTTTGTGAGGAATTTAGATCTGGTTCCAGGTTTCCTATAAGGGCAAGCACCTATAGTTAATTACCCCTCTCAATGATGAGAGAGAATTTTCGATTAAGACTAGTCGTTAGATCGTTAAATGCGTAGTGTATAGTAGCAGTATATGGAGTTTTAGAATTTAGAATTTATTAAATTCATCATCATTAGCTTAAAGTGGATGGTTGGGTGAACGATGATGTGCCCGATCTATATCTCATGGTGTCGTCATCCCGGGATGTTGCAGTCCCTAGTTTACTTAGTCAGAGGAGGTAGTCAACCTAACCTGATCGAAGGATTCCTGTTAGCAGCCATGAGTTGCGTCGTCAAAGAAATTCTTGTAGACCTGGGGTGGTGTTTGTCTGAGGAGACGAGCTTAAGTCTATCTTAGATGACAGAGTTTTTGCCACTAGATTCACATCTCAAGAGTTAGATTCTGAGCCGATCATTAATATAATGGTTCTATATAACAACAACCACCCGATCAGAAGACTCTGGTCGTAACTACATCATATGTGGAGCCAACTGGCCAAGTCACGTAGTCAGAGAACACGGGCCATGTCCTTGCTGGCAAGAGATTGATTCAGAGTGAATATAGAAATACATTTGATTTGACATTAGCTTCTTTGTGAGTTAGAGTTTTCTTGATTTATCATATTTAACAAATAATTGTGAAAGGTGGGTTGGATATTTAGACATTTATAGCTTAATGACATATTAGATTTCACATTTGGCTTAACACTTAATTTGAGTTAGTTTAATTTGAAATTAATATCACATTTTTGATGGAAGTATCCCCTCCGATTGAAATCACCATTCAACACAGCCATCATCGAGGTTTATGAATTTGCTTGATCATTTAATTTATTATTCGATCCACTTATTAGTTTAATAGATAATCGATTTAATGTAATTAACATCTCAGATATTTTAATAAGTTGAAACTCTTATAATAATTAAATTTTTAGGTTTTGTTAGCCCTGACCCGGTCCTAAGACCAAACCAGGACGTAACTTGCGCAACATCTGTAGACACAAAGTTTAAGCATTTAGCATAATGTCGGAGCCCATGCGAGTTTTTAATAATTTAGGTAATTTTTATTTTTGAATTATGGGATTAATTTTATATTTTCCTTTGATTCCAACTTAGCTGCACAAACTTTACAGATATTAAAATTTGCACTTTAAATCTCTATGTCCAAGCACATGCAGACATTTATAGTTGTAGATTGAAATTAGATTGAAATTTTAGGATTTAAAATGAAATTATTGATTTTTAAAATCATAATTAGATTGAAATTTCTTAATTTTTTATTGAAAGAAATCCTAAAATTTTTGTAGAATTTAATTTAGCATCACCTTCTGTCTGCTTGTACAAAGAGTTGTAGATCCAGTGACGTAGAATGCATTTTAAATTGTTCTAATTGCTTGTTAGATCCCTTAAAAATAATATTTTATTGATTTATTTTATTTAGAGCTGTCTAGTCTTTTGATCTTCAATAGACTCTTATTTAAATCTATTGACGATATTCAAACTCATTATTATCTCTATTCAATTTCTCTTTGATCCAATTTGAGCATTTAATAAGATGAATAATATGTTTCAAATAGTTTCCAAGAATTTCTTGATTATGTTTATTAGCAATCCTTCAATATCATTAGGAATCTCTTATGAATCTTCTAATTTTTTTTAATTTACTTGGAGTGAATTATATTTGAAGACTATATCTTAATTCCAAACGGATCTCTTGTGCTTTGATTAGACATTCAATCAGATCATCTTTTACAACAATTGAAATGAGGTATTAAAGTGCTAACCTTATGTTTATCACCAAAATATCAAACTCGTTTCAATTATTTCATGATCGAATATCTGAATATATTTCTAGACATTGCATGTTTCAATCTTAAAAATAATTGATATTTTCTTTTGATTATCTCAATGTGAAATCCAAGATAAATCAAATATTGATTGAGAGATGTTTATTCATTCGGTAACGATTTAAGTTAGATTTATAATTTGATTTAAAATTTAGCAAACACAAATTAAATTTTAAAATTAGCTTAGAATTTTTTTAATTTAAACTAATTTATTTGAGTTTTGACAAATTCGTGAAAATAAGATTTCGCCGACATTTGATCAAAATATTTTACCCATCACATCATGAGCGTTATGTTTTGGCATAACGATACCTTCAATCACCTTCATAAAAGTGTATATATATATATATATATATATATATATATATATATATATATATATATATATATATATATATATATATATATATATATATATATATATATATGGAATTTCTGCACATTTAAACATCCTCCTTTTTTTTAAGTTCAAAATTTAGTAAAAATTTTGATTCAATCGCAGGGGCTACAATAATTTTACCATCTACCATTTAATGATGATGTTTTAAAGATCTCTAATTTTTTTTGTTATGCTCATGAATTAATGACCTTTAATCACTTGCATAAAAGCAAATATATATATGCAAATATTTTTCTCCCCCTTTTTCTAAGTCTAAATTTCAGTTAAAATTTTGGCAACATTTCGATAAATACTCTAATAATTTTGATATACTTTACGAAGATATTGAGAGAGGTCTTCATGATCACAAGTCTCTTTCAGACCAACTACTCTCATTAGCGTCAAACTCTTGGTTTGGCCGAGCTCGACATTAGATTCCGCAGCACCACTCAATCTATCCTTGAGAAGCTTCACATTCCCCTCATCGCTCATGGCGCTAGCGGCAAGCTTCACCAACTTCTCAGATTCGACGGCCCAACTGTAGACAATCATGCCGACCATTGCAAGAAGCATTCCTACAATGTTCTCGATGGTGAGGGCGGAGTCGAACAGTATCCATCTGAGAATCAACATGCAGACGGTCTTCATGTGACTGAGGACTTGGAAGGTTGTTGCCGAGAATTGACCGATGCAGAGGTATTGGCTCATGTTTCAGAAGACGGGCAATGCGCAAAAAAGAATTATAAACAGTAATGCTCCAGTAGAGAAATGGTACTTCAAGATTGATTTCCCGTTGAGACAGTAGCCCATCAATGGGCCCAACACAAGAAGAGCTGCTGCCTGTATCGGTGCGGTTTTGCTCAGGAGCTCAAACGAACAAATGCAGTACTTCTTCTAAAAAGAGCGAATAGTAATCTGTTGTAGAGAAGTGCAGAAAATAGTCATACACGCATAAAGAAATCCCTTCATGTTAATCTCCACATCAATCACTATACATATGCCAACGCCTAACGCCATAATAACCATAAACATAATTACTTTCGAAGAGTAGTGTTTATTGTTTAGTATCCATTCCATCAAACAAACCATGGGTATTATTCTCAGTTTTGAGATCCAACCAACCAGAGTAGTCACACTGAAGTGGAACCCAGTAAAAGTTATTGCGAAGCTGAATCCGTATCCGCTAGGAGACATGAGCACCTTGTTGGCCATGATTATGTCAACATAGCTAACCACATTCGTTCCCCATGCCCCGGCGTTTGATACCTACGGCTTCTTCTCGGAATCCATCCTCACCTCTATCCTAACCAAAACCGAGCAATAAAAAAAAAATGACAGAAACAGAACACTTGGAGGAAACGAGAAGATGTAAAATTGGGGAATCAATGAGCTGTAGGGAGTCAGGATGTGGAGGGTAGGAGAAGAGCGGAGAAAGAGAACGAACCATTTTTGCGGTTCCTCAACAGAATGAAGAAGAGGGAACGGTTGCTTGGATTGAGATTGAGGGAAATCGAACGAGACGGGGAAGAGAGGCGAGATCGCATGCTTTTGGCTCAAATCAACCGTGAATAGGAGATTTAGGGCTGGTTTGGGTTATCAGGGCTTTTTTTAATTAATTTTCTAAATGTTTAAATAATTTTAATATAAATTTTATGCTGATATCATTATATAGTATATATATATATCTCAATCTTAAGTTATTCCGATATTTTGACGAACCGTAGAATGCTTCAATGAGGTCAAGTTGACAAATTGGATCACAATTTCGAAAAAATATACATTATCGCTTTTGACTGCTCGACATTTATGTAGACTCATCCAAATCGATTGTAGACAATCTCATTTGATAGATTTTGATTTTTCAAAATTAACGGTGCAATCAATTTCATGAACAAAGGTCATTTGAGCATCATCGCAGCCTCCCGACTCTGGTATATGTGTTGACACATTGGTAACTCAATTGCTAGGTCGTTAGATTGTGAAATATTTATATTCTGACAAATTTTGATGTTCTGAACGTGATGAAAAAGTTTGTTCATCAATCAGAGGTCATTTGGGCCTCGTCGGAGCCTCCCGACTCTAATATACGCGTCGACACATTGACAACTCGATCGCTTGATTAGTTGATCATTATATTGTGCAATATTTATATTTCGATCAATTTTGATGTTATGAATGCAATGAAGTCTGTTCATCAATCAGAGCTCCTTTTAATTGATTTCGATGATGTTAGGTGCATCTCAGCTCCGATTTGTGAGCTGTTACATCAAAAGTATGTCAAATTTAGATTTTGAGCTCGACTTGACTGATGTATCACACATAGAGGTCAACAAATACCCCAACAAATGTGATTTGCACATGGAGCGAGTCGATTTGTTGAAAACTAGTTGACCCTTTGAGTTGGTCATATATCTTGGATCACTTCATCTTCGATTTCAATAACTTATGGGGCTTTGACAGGATTTTTCATTTGTAAGATGCCTTATTTTAGACATGCTAAATGACTGGATGAATTGCTTCCTCAGTTTTGTGCTTTCTACTTTGACGAACTTGATGAGGAGATTGGCTTTGATTTGTGCGTTGTGCTTGATCAGATCATTTGAAAATATATTGAAATATCACTCTGTAGGTAATATAAAGATTGATTTGAGGCAGCTCAGAATTGAGAGTTTTCTCAGATTGTCTTGGTTTATCGATAAGGTGGAAAGATCTATTGGATTCTAGTTTATTGTAGTCACTAAGCTAGATTTGGTTTGAGATTAAACATCTATCATCATTGGATTGACGAGTAGGGGCTCTTCACGGCCTTTTCTTACAGCTTGTTATGTGAGGAGAGCATCAGCAACTCGACCATTTATAGGCTTATTGAGTTCAACCTTTAGAACCTACTCGAGTCTTCAACTTAAGTTGTGATGGCTTAGTGATTTGGTCATCAGACTAATGATCGGGGACTCTTTCACTGTGGCCTTTTCTTACGGCTTGTTGAGTGATGAGAGCGTCAGCCACTCGGCTATTTATGGACTTATTGAGTTTGACATTTAGAATCCATCTGTGTCCTAGACTTTAGGATGTAGCAGTTAATGTTGTTCCAACTCAGTTAATTGAAGCCTCCAAAATTAAGAGTTCTTCTAACTTGTTCTTCAGAATTTGGCAAATATGGGAGAGAAGTTTTTGACATTTAGGGCTATCTTTTTATGCATAAAAATATATTCTTTTTATTCCTACAAGAACCTGCAACTTTAATAATAATAATTATAGATATATTCAGGATCTCGGCATAAAGCTCAATGTCAACCTGAATGTATATACAATAAGGTCTCCTGTTTCACAAGAAAGGATTGAACAACTTTGATTATAAAAACTAAAAAAAATGCCCTCTGTGTAATAGGGGAATTATCACAGAAATTTTTTTTATCTTGAGTAAATATATTTATTTAGGGATCTCGGCATGAAGCATAATGTCAACCTAAATATATATACAAGAAGGTCTCCTGTTTCATAGGAAAGGATTGAACAGCTTTGATTATAAAAATTAAAAAAATGCCCCCTATATAACAGGGAATTTTATGAAATTTTTTATCTTGAGTAAGTATATTTATATAGAGATCTTGGTATGAAGCATGATGTCAACCTAAATACATATGCTAAAAAAAATGCCCCTTGCCTTGTATGGGGATTTTTATTATACCTCAACAATATAATTATCACGTATAATACTTTTTCAGGTATCAACCATTAATTTGTGGCATTGGACTTTCATTCAGGTCAATGAGTTGGTATGCCCCTTCTTGATATACCTTTTCGATGATAAAAGGGCCCTCCTATATTAGGCTCAAAATTTCCACCAATTCTTCGATTATGAATAATTAGTCTTCTTAGCACCAAGACCAATTCACTTTTTTAGAATGTTCGAGGTCGCACTGTATGATCAAATGCATTCTTGTGATTACATTTTTATGTTTAATATTATTTCAAATATCGACCATTGATTGGCTAGTAGACTCACGATATACATTTTCAATAGCGAAGGGCCCCTTCCAATTAGGCTCAAATTTACCACCTATTTTATAGTGAGGATTAATTGGGTCTTCTCAACACCAAGACCATTTCTTCTTCTTGAAAACTTTGAGGATGCACTGCATGATCAAATGCTTTGGACATCCTCACTTGGTAGACTTCTAAATTTTGCCGAGCTTGGAGCCTGACCTCATCAAGCACATCAAGCTCTTCCATCTATAGACAAACATTTTTATCTTAGGCAAGATTGTGTTGAATGGCCACTCATAGTGAATGTTGTTCAACTTCAAGTGGCAAGACTGCTTCAGCTCCAAATACTAGCACATAAGGAGTTGATTTTGTGGGAGTACAATCTAAATGTTACATCGTTGTCTTTCTTTAAGGCAGTTTAACTTCGATGCTCTGGCCTCCAAATTTGTTTACCTTTTTGCCGGAACCTTTCGGCGGTGGATTCCTGGACATGTTGTTTAGGTGTCATGCCCCGATGCTCACCATGTAGGGCTTGTTTAGAATGATCTTGAGTTCTTACTACCACTAATGGTAGCTTTTGTAGTGGAGTATTTTTGGCTTCTTTGATAATTGGTGTTTGATACCTCTTCTTCATAAGATCTTTTTTCTTGACAACTTTCAGAACTCTATGTACTCGAGTAGATAAAATTTTATGTTGTTTCTTCTACAATGTTTGAGCTGACTATTGTTGAGCCTAAAAAGATCGCTTAACATTACCAGTAGAGTTATTCCTTTTCACCAATTTCAAAAATTTAAAATTTATTATGGGGTAGGAATACTCGTTTCTGGTTATACTTGGTTGTATAATAGATGGCAGGTGTGAGAGCTGATGAGCTCACAACTCAGCATTCCCTCTTCTCCTCTGTCCTCTAGTTAGTTTTCCTCCAAAAGAGGAGGCTTCAACATCATGTCTTTCTAATGCAAAAGGTTCAACTAGCAAAGTGATCGCATTCACCGGTATGACTGAAGCTTTTTACTCAGTGATAGTTCTTTTCATGACTGGAGCCTCAGAATGACCCAATCTTTCAAATATAAAGGTTCTCTCTCAAGGAACCTCAGTAGTAGTAGCGACAATTCCAATTGTCCTCCTCCCCCGCATAGTTTGGTGTGTATAATATGCAGGTGCTTTTGGTAGAGGATTATTTGCAGATGGCTGAATACTACTAGAATGGTAGCTCCAACAACATCCCGATTGATAATAGCTGACGAATATTATCTCTGTGACCTAGTTATATGATGAATTATGTGTTTTGAAGATCCATCGATATAAAGAACAAGCAGATTAGTTATAAGGACATAATTGACTTAGATTTACTTTCATTGATAATTGGTTCTTTTTTTTTAATTTCAATTTTTTATTATACTCCACTATTACTATAGCTTAAATTCGACTGGACAAAGATGAAAAGAGAATCCTTCCTAGCGGAGTCACCATAAATCTGTGGGCTCTGAAAATTTGCCACTGACCTCTCACATTGAAGAGAGTATGAACAATGTGTCAGTGAAATTTTCAGAATGCCGATGGAATAGTAGATAAGACACTACTCAGAGATTTTACCCACATTTTATGAAAATTTTAGATCTAGTTCCAGGTTTCCTATAAGCAGTACCTATAGTTAATTACCCCTCTCAATGTTGAGAGAGAACATTCAATTAAGGCTAGTCGTTAGATCGATAAATGCATAACATATAGTAGCAACATGTGGAGTTTTAGAATTTATGAAATTCATCATCATTAGCTTAAAGATAGTTGGGGAAATGATGACATACTCGATCTAGATCCCATGGTTCCATCATCCCAGACTGTCTCAGTCTCTAGTCTACTTAGTCAGAGGAGGTAGTTGACTTAACCTGACCGAAGGATTCCTGTCAGCAGCCATGGGTTGTGTCGTCCAAGAAATCCTTGTAGACCTGGGATGGTGTTTATCTAAGGAGATGAGCTTAAGTCTACCTTAGCTGACAGGTGGCTTTTTTTCTCTATCATGTGCACCCTATGATTCACATCTCAAAGTACAGAGCCATTGGGGAGCATACGGGTTACACTTAAGGTCGTAATATAATGGTACTTCGTTCAGTTGCGTATTGCTATAGGAAATCATAAATGCTTGCATCATGTGGAGCCAATTGGCCAAGCCACATAGTCAGAGGACATGGGCCATGTCTTTGCTAGCATGAGATTGATTGAGAGTGAATATAGAAATACATTTAATTTGATATTAGCTCCTTTGTGAGCTAGTATTTTCTTAATTTATCACCTTTAACAAATAATTATAGAAGGTGGGTTGGATTTTTAGCTTTAAGTTTTTAGATTGCATTTCATTTAGATATTTATAGCTTAATGATGTATTAGATTTTGCATTTGGTTTCACAACTTAATTTGAAATTAAAATCACAATTTTGATTGAAGTATCCCTTTCGGTTGAATCATCATTCAACATAGCTATCATCAGAGTTTATGAATTTGCTTGATCATTTAATTTATTATTTCAGATCCTGTCGACTCTATTAGTTTAATAATAGAGGATCAGATCTACTGTCATATGACAAAATTAACTTCTCAGATATTTTAATAAATTAAAATTCTTATAATAATTAGATTTTTAGGTTTTGTTAACCCGAATCCGGTCCTAAGATCAAATCGGGAAGCAGCCCGCACAACATCGTCGGACACTAAGTTTAAGCATTTAGCATAGTGTCAGGGCCCATGCGCATTGTTACTAATTTAGGTAATTTTTATTTCTAAATTATGGGATTTATTTCATATTTTTATTTAATTCCAACTTAGCCTGCACAGCCTTTTCAAACATTAAAATTTGCACTTTTAATCTCTATGTCTGAGCACATGCAGGCATTTATAGCTTAGATAATTTCATCTAATTAATGAAATCATTGAATTTAAAAATCATAATTAGAATGAAATTCCTTAATTTTTTTATTGAAGGAAGCCTTATAATTTTTGTAGAATTTAATTTAGCATCTCCTTCTGTCTCCTTGTACAAAGAGTTACAGATCCGGTGGCATAGAAGGTATTTTAAATTATTCTACTAACTTGTTAGATCCCTTGGATATAATATTTAATTGATTTCTTTTATTCAGAGTTGTCTAGTCTTTTGGATCTTCAATAGACTCTCATTTATATCTATTGACGATCTTCAAACTCATTACTTTCTCTGTTCAATTTCTCTTTGATCCGATTTGAGCATTTAATAAGATGAATAATATATTTCAAATATTTTCCAAGAATTCCTTGATTATGTTTATTAGCAATCCTTCAATTTCATTAGGAATTTCTTATGAATCCTCTAATTTTCTTTAATTTACTTGGAGTGAATTATATTTGAAGACTATATCTTATTTCCAAAGAGATCTCTTGTGCTTTGATTAGATATTCAATCAGATAATCTATCACATCAATTGAAATGAGATATTGAAGTGCTAAGCTTATGTTTATCACCAAAATATCTAACTCATTTCAATTATTTCATGATTGAATATCTGAATATATTTTTAGACATTGCGTGTTTCAATCTTAAAGATGATTGAAATTTTCTTTTGATTATCTTAATGTAAAATCCAAGATAATTCAAATATTGACTGAGAGATATTTATTCATTTGAGAGCAGTTGACTAATTTTTGATTTTAGTTAGATTCAAATTTTGATAATTTTGTTTACTTCAAAATTTAGCAAACTCAAATTAAATTTTAAATTAGCTTAGAATTTTTTTAAATTTAAACTAATTTATTTAAGTTTTTGTCAATGTAAAATTCAACAGAATTTCAGCAGTATTCCGGCGACATCCCCGCATAAGGGGCTACATCGAAACTATTTTGGCATACCCATCATGCCTTAATGAGTGTGACAGTTGGTGTTTCGAAGCACCTCAGAATTTTAATCTCGTTATATCCTAATGAGGATAACTAGGCCTTCAATCACCTACATAGAAGTATATATATATATATATATATATATATATATATATGCAATTTCAACACATTTAAACCTCCTGCCCCCTTTTTTAAGCTCAAAATTTAGTCAAAATTTTGGCAGCATTTTGGCAGTATCTCGGTATTGTGCCCACATAAGGGGCTGTATCAGAACTATTTTGGCTTATCCATCACACCCTGATAAGCATGACAGTTGGTGTTTTGATGTACCTCGGCGAATTTAAATCCCATTACACCCTGATGAGCATAGCGAAGTCTTCAATCATCTGCATAAAAATAAATATATAAATAAATATTCTTCTCATCCCTTTTATTTTAAGCCCAAATTTTAGTCAAAATTTTAGCAACATTTTGGCATAAGGGGCTGCATCTAACAATTTTGACTTACTCAGTACGCCCTAACGAGCATAGCGAGCGGTGTCTTGCAACACCATAGACATCTCTTTGCACCAACTACGCCCTATTGGGCATTAATGGGCTTTTGAAACTCTTGGTTTGGATGAGCTCGACATCAAATTATGCAGCACTAAATCTATCTTTAAGAAGCTTCACATTCCCCTCATTGCTCATGGCACTAGCGGCAAGATTCACCAACTTCTCAGATTCGATGGCCAATTGTAGACAATCATGCCGACCACTATAAGAAGCATTCTTACGATGTTCTTGATGGCAAGGGCGGAGTCAAACAGGATCCATCCGAGAATCAACATGTAGACAATCTTCATGTGACCCACGACATGCAAGGTTGTTGCCGAGAACTAGCCGATGCAAAGGTATTGGCTCATGTTGCAGAAGATGGCCAAAGCACAAGAAAGAATTATAAATAGTAATGCTCTAGTAGAGAAATGGTTGCGGTGTTTATTTTTTTGGTGTTTTGGTTTGGGTTTGTATATGGAGGGACACCACGCAGATGTGAGGGTGTACTTATTACAACATTGAGGAATAATATAATATCTCGAAAGATAGAAGTCACTACCCTACAATGGACCTAATCACCAAATAAGGACTCCTAATGAATGATGGGTCTTCGAATATACCAGATTTTTTTCCTACTTACATGGATGAATAAAGTAGGGTTTATTTAAACAGATTCTAAAGTTCCCTATGGGGGCAAGCCCCCATAGTTAATTACACCTTAAGGAAAGTGAATCCCTTAAGAATATTATTGATTAAAGTAGGCGATTGTTGTCTCTAAAGAATTCAAAGATAGATTATCAATAAATTTATTATGTTTTAGAAAATCAAGTGGGATGGATCAAAAAGACATAGTTATTATTAAAACTAAAGGAGATGAGTAGGGAGTGCTCATGATACTGGGAAGCCTAGTGAGCACTCTAATCTATCTTATGGTTGGGCTTTATAATGTTGAAATTGAAGAGATTTTATATGTTTGAATTGATATTTCATTAGAAAGCTAGGACTTATACTCTAACAACATGAAATTCTTAGGATACCTAAAAGGTGAGGATTTATGCCTATAGCCCAAAAGAAAATGATATCCTCATATCCTAAATCTAGGGAGCTTTGGCAAAGGCAAAGCACGACCTAAATCTAAGGTGAAAGTAGGTATATGGTTTACCTCCACAAGAGAGAGTAAACCACCCGATTGGACTTAATACCGTCTGAGTGCCAGCCAGCTAACTCCTCCTACGCTTCAAATCCATGTAGGCAAGTTTTATGCTTTTGCAAGATGGCTAGGTTGTTATTATTTAGAAAAGAAACTAAGTCCTTAAACCCACTCCCTAAGAGACTAGAGCATGAGGGATATGAAAAATGGCTTAATCTAATGCAAATCTTATCATATTTTATTTGATTTTAGAATCTTTATTTTGACATAGGCTATAAGATTTTATATGCCTAAATGCGTGATGAAATTAATTATGGGCTAAATCAAAAGAGAAAAAGGTGTTCTTCCATCATAGGCTCTCAAAGGTTAAACCCTTACTATCTAGTAAAGATGGAAGGCCTCTCTTAGCAAGAGTGAAATAACATGATATGCATGATATTAAACATACAATCATCCAGGTAAGGGGTTGCTAAATATTTTATTATCTTGATTTCATGCCTAGACTTTATGTGAAGTTATGAGTTATTTTTAGGAAATTTAGTTAGGAGTTTTTAATTTGGGTAAACAAATTAATTTTTTATCCTAGGAGCCTATTCACATCTAGGCCATACAATAATCACCAATCATAAATAAACTATGAAAAGATATGTTTTTCTAATGCACAAGCTAAACAAAACATCAAACAATTTTACTGCCGTACAACCCAAAAATAAATATGGGTAATCGAGCTCTACCCTTATACAACCCAAATTACAAGAGAATAGTTATAATTACAAATGATGAATGTTATGGGGGTCTTCATTCTTCATTTCTTTATCTAATTTGCTCTATTTATTTCTTCATTTTGGCTTGATTTAGATGTGCTTGCTCCAAAGGCTTCACATGGTACATAAGAATTGGTTTTGTGACCAATGCTCATCCTAATCCCCTATAACACTTATCCTAATCCTAATACAAAATTACATTAAAAGAAGGAAAGTAAATCTAGCTACACCTACCAAAAAAAATGTTAGCTAAACACACCGGACAACAGTTATATGAATAATTTGGACTTAGCACCCAGCACATGAGTAACCAAGCCCATGTCCTAATTTGGGTTATGCTTAGGGGTATAAGTAACCTGCACAACAAAAGCATTTATATTTTTTTATTACAGCGGGCCCTTAAGCACAACCCCCTGCTGAAAATATGATTAGGTTAATATCGGCCTAACATCCAAACTACGCACATACACGCTAACATCGAGTCTATAATAATACATCACAGAATAAGCATACATCAAATCATACACTGCCATAACATAAAGCTATAAATGATGACTTAATCTAATGTGTGTGCATTAAGGCTTGTGGTATGTCCTAACTAGGCTTTAGAGTTATAATTTTACTAAGTGTGAAAGATTTAATTTATAAAAAGTTGATTTCTCTTCAAGTGATTTAATTGATTTGAAGATTTTACTTAGTATTTTCTTTTATTTCATATGGCTTACACTTAACAACTAAGTGTTATAAAGAGAAGAGAGAGAGGCAACATCTCTTTCATCCCAACTTTAAGTCATTTCTAAAGCAATTTAATCAATTCCCTTTAGTGAATGGCTTATTACATATTTTAATTAACCCTAAGTTTAAGTTCACTCTAAATAACCTTATTCAATAAGAAATGCATCTTAAGAATATATCACATAACATATATTAATTCATTTCTTTCCATAATATGTATCATGCATATGATTAAATCTTAAGCATACCTATACATATAATGTATGTCTTAGCACACTTAAACGATGAATGTAAACAAGTGTATTTGGAATTTAAATATTTCATTTTATTGAATTATGAATGCATGTCTTTCTTTTTTTAATAGGAAAAGGGATTTTCATCCATTAGCTAAGTACAGATTCACATGTATAAAATTTTTAAGTTAGTACATCGCCATTATTCTACACCAGGGGCATAAGGTACAAGACCTACTTGGGGCTACTTAAAGCCTTGCAACCCCGAGATGTCTAGACTAATATACCACTTTTCTTATATACATATGGATGTATAAGCAACTATAAGAATATGAAAACCCATGAAAAAGTTGTATTTGATTTATGATTCTTATTCATTGGTCATATCATACATACATATGGATAAGAGTTTTAAGTAGGTACGATGCCATTGTTCTACACTTGGGGCTACTTAAAGCCTCGTAGCCCCGAGATGTCCATACTAATATATCACTTTTCTTATATACATATGAATGTATGAAAAGAACCACAAGAATGAGAAGTCATGCAAGAAGTCATATTTGATTTGATTATATGATTTACATATGTGATATGAAATTCTTCCTAAGTCTTAGCATAGAGATACATATGAATAGATTTAGGCAAATATTGTGTTCTTTTCAAATGAACTATACATTTATAATTCCCATTCAAATTCATATAAGGTAAGGAAAGAGAGCTTCATATTACATATCTTAGATTATGAACACATGCACACTTATAGATACTTGTAATTAACATCACTCCATATATTATAATTGATTTATGGGCTTTTGAAGATAACTTTTGATTTGATAGTAATAATAGCCACACCTATTTTTAATTTAAATCAACAAATACAATTTGACATAAAAGAAACCATTTCATTTAGTTAATTTTAAAAGAAATGAATGCATGATTACAAATGACAAACAACATTTAACATGATTGGAAAGAAATAAACGAACATGAGCACATGATCTCATTCATTCCAATTAATTCCTAAGGACAATCATACTAAATAAGGCTAATTAAAATAAACCAAAGTTCTTTAATGATATTTTAAATTTTGAGTTTGGTTTGATTTAGAAAATGTGAAAGAGATTTGTTAATCCTAATCTCATTCTCCATGTGTGAGTTAATTTAGTTTAATGAGAAATATTTGGTCGATTTTATGTTTTAATTAGATTAAGGTATGAATTAAGTGAATTAATTAACCATTATCAACATCACCTTAAGTTAATTAACTAATTAATAATGAGCCAATATGATATACAATCACATAAAAAGTAAATTTACAATGCTCCTAAGAAATGAAAGGGGCCTAATGCAACTGGCTCATGATTAATAGTTAATTAAGCTTAAGATCTCACTTAGCTACTTTTATGATTTTCTCACACATGTGAGCTAACCATAATTTCATTATCTCTCACTTTGGGTTATTGAATACCCAAAGAGCTACCCAAGATTAATTAAAGGTTGTGAATGGATTTTAAATTAAATTAATTAAGCTTATTAATCCATTTGATTAAGCATGTTCAATTAATGAAATGAAATTAACTTAGGAAAAGAGATTAAGAAAGAGGTCTTGATCTCAATCCCCAAGTCTGATATTTGATCATTTAAGCTCTGATTTTTATCTTGGAGATTAATTAATTAATTAAGCAATTAATTACCTCATTAATCATTAACAAATCAAATTCCAAAGAGTGAAGAAAACTTAGGAAATGAATTAGGAAAAATATCCCAATCACATTCCCTAAGCTCCCTTACTATTCAACAGAAGTAATTAGGCTTAAATAATTAATTAAACCACTGTTCATTCACTAATTATCACTAATTAAATTAAGAAAGTGATTAAGGCTTAATCAATTGATTTTCCTAATTAAGAAACCAATAAAATCCTAGAAAAATAGGGGAGGCAAAGGTCATTCCCTTAAACATCCACAGAAAGTTGGAGATCAAATGGGTGATTAATTAATGAATAATTAGGCTAATTAAATTTTCAATTAAACTTAAGCCAAAATTACTATTCAAAATCAATTAATAATAATTTTCCTAGATTCTACTCTAAAATATCTTTAAAATAAGCACAAATTTTTTTAGATTTTTTGTGATTAGTTATGATTTTTAGAAGTTTTAGCCTTAAAAATGGATTAATAAGGCCTAATTAAAGCCTTAATCTCCTCGGGCCATGTGGCGGCTGACCCGGAACGCTTTCCACGTGGCGATGAGAGTGGCTTTTTAAGTTATCACATCTGCTACTGACTCGGATTGCGGCGGACGCATGTGGTGAGAAATTTTTATACATTTCTTGCCTTCGTCTATCCCCCTCCTTTTGAAAAATAGGATAAATAAAATAAAATATATAAAAATATACGCCTTGTTAGGACACCATGTAGATCCGCAGATATTTTTATTAAGGAGAGGTGTACTATTTTGAGAGATAGAAATCACCACCCTACAATGGACCTAATCACCCGAATAAGGACTCCTAATGATAATGGGTCTGCATAAGTACCGGAGATTCTTCCCCAACTTTACATGAAAATGTAAAGTAAGGTTTATTTTAAACCGGGTTCGTTAGGTTCCCTATAGGGGCAAGCCCCCATAATTAATTACATCCTAAGGGACAAGATCCCTTAGAATACTCTTGATTAAGGTAAATGATAATTGTCTTCAAAGATTTCAATAGGTAGGATTATCAATCGATTAGTTTATTTTGGAAGATCAAATGGGATTGATCAAGAGAGAGAGTTATTATTGAAGCCAAAGGAAGATAAGTAGGTGATGCCCATGATGCTAAGAAACCTAGCGAGCATCTCAAACCATCCTATGGTTGGGTTTTACATTTTTAAAATTGATTTAATTTATTTGAGTTGAATTTTTCATTAGAAATTTAGGGCTTATGATTCTGCAACACAAGATTATGGAAATATCTAAGAGGTGAGGATTTATGCTTATGGCCCACAAAGGGGAGAAGCAACCTCAGAACCTAAATCTAGGGAGCTTTGGCGAGGGCCGAAAGAAAGGAAAAAGGTATTTGGTTTGTCTCCACAAGAGCAGACAAACCACTTGCTACTTGGACTTACTGCAGGGGTGGCGCCAACTAAGTCCTCCTATGATTTTAAATTCATGTAAGCAAGTCATATGCTTTATGCAAGATAGCTAGGCTGTTATTTTTTTAGAAAGAGACTAAGTCCTTAAACTCACTCCCTAAAGAGACAAGATCATGTAAGAACATGTTTCAAATGACCTAAATCTAATGCAATTCAGATTTCATTTTATTTTTATTTTTAGACAATCATTTTGATTCAGGCTAATAGGATTCATATGCTTAATGCATGAGAAATGAGATTATTGGCCAAAATTTGGGAGAAGGGGGGAGGTGTGTTTCCACCATGGCTCTCAAAGGTCAAGCCAAGTTTCTCTGTCAAAGGTGGAAGCCCTCCAATCAAGAGTGAAAATAATATGCATTTGTGCATGATGTTATAAAAGAAGTACTTATCCAGCTAAGGGGTTGATAATTATTTTATCTTAATTTTTAACCTAAGCTTTAGGTAAAGTTACGAATTCTTTAATTTTAGTTTTGAGTTGTTAAATTTGGTAAAATATTTATTTTTCCTAAGAGCCTAATCCACATCCATGCCATACATAAAGCAAGGAAGAAGCTAGGAAAAGGATTCCACTTAATACACAAGCTAAACAAATCATCAATCAATTTATAAAGCTAATCACAAAAGAATAAGAGGCCATTATGGTCGGGTACTACCGCACAAACCTAAAAATAAATTGGGTAGCTGAGCTCTACCCTTATACAACCCAGATTACAAATAAATTAAATACAATTAAGCAAGGAATTCATTGTTATGGGGCTCTTCAAGCTTCATTTCTTCATTCTTCTTTTCTTTCTTCTTCTTCTTTTCTTCTTTGGTTCCTCCTTTTGGATGGTTGGAAGGTGGATGCTCCAAAGGCTTCACATGGTGCATAAGATGAGATCTTATGATTAATGTTCATCCTAATCCTCATAACAATCATTCCAAAATCCTAATTGAAAATTTTACATGAAAAGGAAGAGTAAATCTAGATAACACTTGCAAAATAAAGGTTAGCTAAACAAACTACACAAATCCCAAGCATGTATATTGGACTTATCACCCCACACATGTGTGACTAAGTCCACCCTATTGGATTATGCTTAGTGGTATAAGCACCTGCACAGTAAAAAGTATTTATATTTTTTACTTATTACAAGCCCTTAAGCACAATTCCCTGTAGAAGATAATGGTTAGACTAAGATCACTATCATTCATTCTATGCCCATACATCCTAACATCCAGACTAAAATAGATATTAAAAAAATAAAAATAAGCATAAATCATGCACCGCCCTAACTTAAAGTTAGAAGTGGTGACTTAGTCTAATGTGTGTGTTTTAGAGGTTTGTGTGGTATACTTAGCTATGGCTTTTAAGTTAGAATTTTCTAAGTATGAAGTATGTTCAACTTAGAGGAGAGTTTCATTTAAGTGATTTAATTATTTTGGATTAATTTTATTTCATGTTTTGATTAGGTTCAAATGAATACTACAATTAATTACTAAGTTATAAAGAGAGAGAAAGAGAAGAGAACTTCTCTTTCCTTCCCTAACCTAAGTAATTTATAAAGTGGATTAATGTTTGGTTTTGTTTAGTGAATTTTTAATTAGGTGTTCCAATTAATCTTAAGTTTATATGAACTTTAAACAAACCTATTCAAAAAGAAAGGCATTTTAAGATTAAATAAAATGAACTAAATTCACAAAACATACATCCCTTTATTTCTTTCCCTACATGTTTAATATGCATATGAATGAGTCCTAAGCAATTCATTTAAGAAAATTTGAAAGTTTATGATACATGATTTTCATTAAGTAGAAAAGGGATTTCTTATCTAATTTTCACATGCACACATGAAGAAAGGCATAAGTGAGTACAGCTCCATTGTTAACCAGAGGTGTAAGATACAAGACCTACTTAGGGCTACTTAAAGCCTCATAACCTCAGAGTCGTCTAGACTAATATACCACTTTCCTTAAATACAAGCTTGTATACAAAAGAAATGAATGGAAAAGAAAGAATACAAAATTTGTATTAGTTGATTTATTTTGTTTATGTAATTTATATGTGCAAGCATAGGTATCCTCCTTATGTAATATAATAGGAATGAATAGGATATGAAATTAGGCAAGTATTAGGTTCCTTTCAAATGAACCATTCACCTTGCCAAATCCTATTCAAAACTATGCTAAAAGAGAGGAGAATGAAGACCTTCACTATGCACATCCTTATATTTTACTCACATGCAAAATTATAATTAAAATATAAGTAACACACTTTCATTTTTAATAATTGATTCATATGTTTTGAAAATAATTTGAATTTAATAGTGATAATAGCCACTCATGTTCTTACTTTAGCCAACACATGCAATTTGACATAAAAGAAACATTTGCATTTTAAATTTGATTTTTGAAAAGCATGGATGCATGAAACCACATGACATACATATTTAACATGTTGAGGAAGAACTAAAGTAATGAAAGCATGTAAACACATTCACTTTAATTAAATCCTAAAGACAATCTTATGAAATAAGAAAGCTTAAAGTAAATCAAAGTTCATTTAGTATGATTTTTGTTTGAATTTGAATTCGATTTAAATTTCAAAATGTGGATTGAGTTTGCTATTCATAACCCATTCCCACATGTGTTTGACATTTTTGTTTAATTTTTAGATGATTAGATTCATTTTAGATTTTGATTAGGTTAAGGTATGAATTAAACATGTTAATTAACCCTTACCAACACCACCTTAGCATAGTTAACAAAATAATTATGAGCCAATGAGATGACATAAAAACTCACAAGGAATTTAAATTTGCAATGCACCTAGGAAGAAAGGGGCCTAATGCAATTTGGCTCATGATTAATGATTAATAAAATTAAGGGGTTTAACTTAAGTAATTTCAAAACACCCCTCACACATATGAGTTAAATTTTGATTTCTTTAATCGAACTTAGGCTCTTGAACACCTAAGAATCTACCAAAATTAGATTAATTAAGTTATGGAAAGTTTTAGAATTTTAAGAAATTAATTAAGAGGGTAATTAATGAATTAGCCCTTAATTAAAAGAGGATTAAAAAAGTAAAAGGGGTTTAAGGATTAGCCTAGGAGAAATTACCTAAAATTATTCTCTAAACCTCCTATTCATTGGATCAAACCTTAATCAACTTTAATATGGGATTAAAACACTAATCAAACCCTTAATTATTCTTAATTACATAAAGGGGGTAATTAGGAACTGAATTAGCAATTCCCCAATTAAGCCACCAATAAATCCCAAGAAAATTGGGGGAGGCAGAAGTCATCCCTCAAAATATACTCAAGAAGTTTGAGATTAATCAATGAATTAATTAGGGAGTAATTAGCAAATTAAGATTTCCAATAAAATCCAAAATCAGAGAAAGATACAATTCAAAATTCTAGATTGAATTATCTTTTAGTGGCAATTTACCTTATTTTTTATTTTTCTTTGGAGAGATATGAATTTTTAAAGTTTAGAGGATTAAATAGAATTAAATAAACATTAATTAATCCCTTAATCTAATTGGCGTGCCACACAATGGCTGACTCGGATGCACTTTCCACACGTCGAACACTGAGTGGTGACTTAAACATCACATCGTAAGCATGGCGGTGCGGCTATGTCGCCCATCTCGATCAAGGATCGATAGAGATTAAAGCTGCCATTCCAAAGAGATTAAATCATATCTAAGCATGTGTTTAATCTCGACCGTCCATCCAAAATGCATGGATGGCCAGAGATCATCCATGTTGTTCCCTGAGTAATAATGGAGACTGTCCACTTTCAAAGGGAAGATCCGAGCTCAATCGGCTCAGATTGGAATGAAATCTTGCACACACCATCTAACCCTAATGACAATCACATCTAATGGTTGAAATTTCATGCCATTAATATTTCTTTCACAAAGGACTAACACACATGGAGTTTAGTGGTCAGAAAATGTCTAACCTCATCAGAGGAGATCACCGATGCTCGATTCCCTTGGAGGAGCTTAGTCTGGTTGAGATGAAGCTGTGGTGAAAGTATTAGCTCTTGAGGTTGAGTAGATTGCTCTATAGACCAACCCCTCCTTCGCTCCCTTGCGGCTTTGATGGAATTAGATCTCCCCTTGCCTTTGAAACTTGAGAGAGAGCTTGGGCAAGCTCGACTTGGCCCTCTAGTGGAGTGTGCAAAGAGAATTGACTTGGATTGGATTGTAGAGGAAGTTTGACAATCAATGGAGGTCCCCTATTTTTGCTTAAGGGAAAATTGAGAATGGCAATTTACAATTCCTTCTAGAGAGCTTAGGATCACTCAAGAATGCATCCTATCACTCTCCCTTACTCAATCAACAGTGAGGCAGTTAGAATTTAATTGAATTAGGGGGAGTATATCTCCCCCTTTTGGCAATCGGACGGTCGAAGCTTTGTTTTCCATTTTGAACTAATTACCAAGATTAAAAAGGCTGTTTGAGCTATTAGAAGTTTGTACATGGTCAGTTTGGGCTAGGGAGTGGACTGGTAACCTGCCATGTGCTTCAAAATAAGTGGAGGGAAGTTTTCCATATGGTCAATTTGAGCCATATGCTCGATTTTGGCCTTGGGTCAAGTTGGGCTGACCCAAACCCATTGAGTTCGGTGCACCACCATCCATAGGGTCTACTTGAGCTATTAGGAAGGTATCAAGTTGGTATGAACAGGACTTGACCAAATTCCCCATGGATTTGACCAAAATTTGTTCTATGGCCTAGGGTAGAATGGTTATTTGGCTGATTTTTGAATTTGGATATATTGGGTATGTTGAGAAAATAGGTTTGGCCAAATTTTATTTTTGGAGTTCATTTGATATGGTTTGGCTCATGTTGACCCATTTTGGTCAAAATGAGTCAACTTGGGTCAAGTTGACTAGTTGGTCAAATTGGGTCAAACCAAGGGTTGGGGCAAGTTCATATGACCATTTGAAATATTTTGGTGGCTTTGGTTTGATTCAATTTAGTTTAGTTTTGAGTTTGGCTCATATGACTTCATTTAGGTCAAATGGGTCAAGTTGACCAATTTGACACATTTGACCTATTTGAGCTAGGTCATGGGTAGGTTTAGGTTTGGTTAGTCATATGAAGTGGATTGATATCTTTGTTTCCAATCAATTTTAGTTAAGTTTGAATTTGGCTCAACATTACCCTCTAGGTCAAGTTGGGTTGAAGGTCAATTGGGCTAGGTTAGGTCTAGTTGGCCAATTAAGGCTTTGGTCAAGTTCAACAAGTGATTTGGATTGAACTTGACCCATTGGTTTCAATCAATTTTGGCTTAGATCAAGTTTTGACACATTTTGACTTTTTAGGTCAAGTTGGGTCAACCTGGGTCAAGTGGCCAATTGGGCTAGGTTAGGCTCAAATGTTGACTTGGTCAAGTTCAAACATAGTTCATGAATGAACTTAGATCAATGGTTTCAAATAATTTGGCCTATGGTGGATTTTGGTTATGCTAGGTTTCATTTTGGCTAAGTGTTGACTTGGTCAGCCCTTAAGTTTGACTTGATTTGACCCAATTTGATTGATTGATCATCTCATGATGATTGTTGATCATGATGAGAGGCATAGGTGGGTTTGATTCAATCCAATTTGGTTAGGATAAGAATTTGACTCATAAGGGTACTTTAGGTCACTTTGGGTCAAGTGAGCCTAAGTAGGTCAAATGGCATGGTCAAAGCTTGATTTGAGTTTGATTGAACTTGTATATGGACTCATGATTAAAATAAAAATCCATTTGCAAGTGGTTTGAAGTCAAATGGGTTTTGATTCATTTGACAATTTCATATTCAAAGGAAGAACATGAATGGATATGGATTTGATTTTTGAATTAAGTTTTGATTAAGTGATTGAAGCTTGTATTTATATTTGAATTCATGATTGTAGAGTTGATTGAATCATAAAGGAAAATCAAGAGTTTGGCTTGACTTGAAGTTGATTTGGCTAAGTTCAAGATTTTGACTTGAAAGGCTTAGGTTAGATTTTGAATAGATTTAAGTTTGGTTTTTGGAATTGGTTTTGATTGTTTGAATTTATATTTTATTTATATATGTGAATATAAATGAGAATATAAATGGGTCATTAGAAAATTTCAAGGATTTGAAGTGATTTTATCATGATCTAGACTAAGTCTTTTAAGAGAGAATTTAAATGACATAAGAAACTTTTGGAGTTTGGAACTTCAATTTTGGATTTAGTTTGATTGATTTATATTTATATTTCATTTATATATGTGAATATAAATGAGAATATAAATGAGTTATGAGAAAATACCATGAATTTGAATTGATTTGATCATGATTTTGGCTAAGTCCTTAGAGGGAAATTAAGGACTAAAGAAGGATTTTAAATTTGGAATTTAATCTTTGGATTTGATTTGATTGGTGTATATTTATATTCCATTTATATATATGAATGTAAACGAGAATATAAATGAGTTATGAGAAAATCTCATGAATTTGAATTGATTTAGATTTGATTTTGGCTAAGTCCGTGAAGGAAAATTTAAAGGACTTAGAAAATTTTATGAATTGATTTTGAATTTTGAGTTTAGTTTGATTGGTTTGAATTTATATTTCATTTTTATACGTGAATATAAATGAGAATATAAATGAATTATGAGAAAATCTCATGAGTTTGAATTGGTTTGATCATGATTTAGGCTAAGTCCTTAAAAGAATATTAAGGACTTAAGAAAGATTTGGACTTAGAATTTCATTCATGGGTTTCAATCATGGATTTCAGTTATGGATTTCAATCACATGGAGTTGATTTGAGTTTACAGAAAATCAAATAAGATTGATTTGTAGTTTGACTTGAAGGAAGGAAGGGGAGGAGTGGTTCAGGCTAAGGCTAGGCAAATTTTCCTAACACCCCCTAAGGCATGACCTATTCCTATGGCTAACTCTTCTAAGTCTCTAGGGCTAGGTTGAGTGTTCACCTAATCACTAGATGTGTCTTAAGACTAAAGAATTCTTAAAGCTCAAGAGAAGTCCTATGTCTAAGATGGAGTGGTTGAGAGCTCATTCTAAAAATGAGGCCAAGAAAGGGCGCCCAATAGGTGCGGTGTGACTTACAAGGAACACAACACGTACTAGTGTTGATCGAAATGATCAACAACATTGAACGATCACATGCACTAATAGAAATAATCTATCCCTAACCCAAGGTGTAGAAAAAATTCAGAGCTTAGTGCAATGTGACTCTACTTATGTCCAAGGCATAAGAGAGAGGGAAGAATCCCTAACGGATAGAGTGTGAACCTTCCACTAGGGAAGCAGGTTCAAGTCATCCACAAGGGGATGAGGGGTTTGATTTGATTTAAATCTCGCTAAGGAGAAATTTCTACTGGGGAAGAGGGTTGAATTTTTTCAATTTTTTTTAGATTTGGATTTTTGTGATGGACCATGTTGGTTTGCCATGGATTGCACTGAGTAAGAGCCACGGAGGCCTAGACCTAACTCAGATTTACCAATCCAAAGGGTTAGTCTACTAAACACGTAGTAGGACTAGCCAACCAAAGGGATGCCTTTCGATAGGTAGCAACTGTACTAGGAAGAAAGTGTAGTAGACTTACATCCTCCAAAGTAGAGACTAGTTGCTGGGGCAATATATTGGAAAGATAATAGATTAAACCCAACCTAGGGCTGACTATTGAGTGAATGTTGTTGGGGACTTAGATCAACTCAAAGATAGTCAAGATTAATTTTATTTTTTAGATTTGTTTATTTTGATGGATTCTGTTGGTTTGCGATGGATCACACTAAGAAGGGGCTCATATCAGCCTAGACCTATCTCAGATTTACTAAATGAAAGGGAGTAGTTTCCCGGTCGATGGGAGAACTATTCGACCAAAGGAGTGCCTTTCGGTTTGCAATGATCAATTGAAGGGAAGAAAGGTCGGGGCATCTTCCACTAGAAAAGACCACCGAGGTGATCTGTTACTTTGGGCAATAAATCGCACCCGACCTAAAGTTGCCTGTCGGTTTGCGACAATCATGCTAGAAAGAATGCTCATAGTCTTGAATCTTCCAAAGAAGAATGACTACCGAGGTAACTTACTTTTAATCAAAACATTGAACTTGACCTAAGTGCGACTATAGAGTGTGCCGACCTGGGGACTTATGTCAACTCAGGTAGTCAGGCAATTCTTATAGGGAGTTCTGCTAACACTACCCTAAAGATAGGATGCTTGCTTAGGAAAGGGGCCCTTTGGGGGCTTGAATTCCTAATCCACAAGTGAATTAATTAATTTATTTTGTTTGTTTAGTTTTATCGTGGACCATGTTAGTTTGTGAGGGATCAAACTGAGAAGGAGCTTATATCAGCCTAGACCTATCTTAGATTTACTAAATCAAGGGAGAATCTGCGCATCTGCTGAACAAATTCTCCAAACACAGAGGTGGCTTCTAGGAAAGGGAACTGTCTGATCCAAGAGTAACTCGGATAGTGTCTAAATAGGGTCACAAAGGATGTGATCCAAATAAAGTGCCCATAGGGGATGGGGCTGCTAAGGGCTTAATCCAAAGCCCTGAGAAGATAATAGCCAACTTGGGAAACTCATATCTCAAGAGTGGTGTATATCTAGTTATCAACATCAACATCAACATCAAGTTAAGGTTCTGATCACAAAGAAAAGCTCAGAAAGCTGATCCACCTCACATATTATTCGACCTAAGGTGATTACTGAGTGAATGCCACTAGGGGACTTATATTGACTCAAGTGTAGTCGATAGGAAAGGATCCTCTGGGGGACTTATCCTAAACCTCAAACATACTCAACCTAGTTAGGTCATGATGATTAGTTCAAGAAGAAAGCTTGAGGACTCACATCTTCCTAAACAAAATCAACATGAGGTAACTTACTGGCTGGGAAAGACTACCATACTAACAAGGCACTCGTTGGTTTGCTATGGTCAAGTTAGAAAGAAAGCACGAGAACTCATATCCTCCAAACAAGTAACCACTGGGGTGACATACTAGCGAGGTAGCATGTAGACCCGACCTAGAGCAGCTAATGAGTGAGTGCCACAGGGGGCTTGATCCCACATAAAAGTAGCTTGAGATCAAAGATTTATGTTTGTTGTTGTGCATGTGTTAAAAGGAATAGGATGCTTCTGGGGGACTCTTAAACCTACCTTAAATACGCTAGGGGTTTTGATGAAATGGTGCCACGGATGGCAAACAGAATTCCCACTAGGAAAGGATGCTGCTTGGCTACTCTCACACTATTCTTAGTTGTGCTAATCAAAATAGGATGCCTCTGAGTTCTCTTACAAAATAGCATCGGGAGATTGTGTTTGTGTTGTGAAAGAGGAATAGGATGCCACTGGGAGAATCTTACACCTACCCTAAACACATCACAGTGGACTCGCAAGACAAGCAAACAACACTTCAAAAGAAGAGAAGATTTAATTAATGGAATCAGATTTTTGTTCTTTTTATTAAAAATTATTTTCAAACATGATTTATTTCATGGGTAATATTTCTTTAGATAAAGCCCATTAATTGGAAGCATCGGGTGTTCCCCTTTACAATCAATAAGCTGATAAGATCCTCCTTTGTAGGCCTTCTCTATGACATAGGGGCCTTCCCAAGTGGGTTCAAACTTGCCTCCCATCTTTTGCTGGGAAACAATTGGTCTCCTTAGAACTAACACAAGTTCTTCTACTAGGAAAGACCTAGGGCGGACCAACTTGTTGTAAGCTTTAATGATTTTGGCCTTGTACAACTCGAGGTTCTGGCATGCCCATAGGTGACTTTCCTCCAAACCTTTGTGCTCTTCTAACCGCAACTTTACATTCTACTTTGTAGTGATATTGCTACCCAATGCTATCCTTGTGATGGGAGTTGAACTTCTAAAGGTAGAATAGCAGGATGGTGCGGTAGGCCAACAAAGCTTAAACCAACTGCTCATTCCACTGTCATTTGTTGTCATCAAGAGTCTTCTTCAATATTTGGATGAGAGTTTTGTTGAATGCTTCTACTAAGCCATTTGCTATGGGGTAGTAGATGGTGGAGTATCTATAATCTATACCGTGTCTTCTCGCAAAGCTGTTGATCTTTGTGCTTTTGAATGTAGTACCATTATCGGATATAATTCATCGAGGAACCTCGAACCTATATATGATATGGTTCTTGAAAAACTAAAGCACATGCTAAGCTGTGACCTCTCTGAGTGGGATGGCTTCCATCCACTTAGAAAAGTAGTCGGCGATAGCTAAGATAAACTGATTCCCCTTGGACCCACAATGTCGGTACCCCAACACTCAAATGGCCATGAGGCCAATGTAGGGTATATAATGTTGGGTGGTTAGTGTAAGACCACACTATGTACCTGACACTGATGGCATCTCCTAGCTATATCCATGCAGTCTGTAATCATCGAAGGCCAGTAGTATCCTAGTCTCTTGATCTTCGTCTTCATCTTTGGACCGAATTGATGTGCTCTGCATAGACCTGAATGTACCTCAGTTATAATGCCACGGGCTTCATCTTTATCTAAACAGCATAACCACATTTTGTCAAAGGACAATCAGTATAGGGTGCCATCAATGAGAGCATAAGAGAGAGCTCTCTATTTCACCAGATGGGCTTGCGACTTTTCTTGAGGTAGTTTGCCGGTGTTCAAATAATCTATGAGCAGTTGCCTCCAATCCAGCTCCTTGTCCATTTTGGCAACGCAACCTCCCCTTCAAGAGAAAGTCTCTCGATAAGTTTAACATCAATAAGGGATAGGACTTGTCTATTTTGGACCCTTATTGAAATGGACTCATCTTTTGGACATGCCAATTCTTTGGCAAGTTTGGCCAAAGCATCCGTTCCACTGCTGGAACCTTGTAGATGAACTTTGAATTTGGGCCAACAGCTTCATGGTATACTCATAGTAATGACGAAGCATGGGTTTGAGAACCTTGTAGGACCCGACAATCTGGTTCATGACCAACTGAGAATCCCCAAAGATGTTGATGCTCTTGACACTGATAGTGATGGATAACTCCAGACTGACAATCAAAGCCTCATACTCAGCTTCGTTGTTGGTGCAGGGGTTGGAAAGATAGTATGAGAATCTCATCACATCATAGTCTAGAGTTTGAAGAACTATTCCTACCCGTGCCTTTCCTGGAAGAGCAGATTGTGGTGCTTCCCCTTTGTGAAAAGAAGTTGTAGCATCAAAATACATCTCCAATCGGTGGTTGTCGGCCTCCCATAAGTTCATGATTTGTTCATCAGGGAGATCATCACTAAGCAGAGAGTTAGCAGGAAGTGGGTGTGCTGCTAAGAAATTTGCTAGTGTCTGTCCTTCTACCATGGAGAAGTATAAATGTGATATCAAACTACGAGAGGATCATGGAACATCGTGCCAAACATTTGGATAGCATTGGCCGTGTCATGAGATACTGTAGTGAATTTATTCTAGAGATCAGGTTCACCTTATGAGAATGCATGTAGTATCATAGCTTTTGAGAAGCAAAGATCAAAGCTAGGAAATGTTTCTCAATAAGTAGATAGTTTGTCTCAGCAAAAATAAGATGAAAGTTGAGGTAATAGAGAGAATTCTCCTTCCCTTCATCATTGGCTTGGGCCAACAAAGCATCGAGAGAGTCATCCAATGCAGCAGTGTAGAGAATGAGTTGCCTTCCCAGGATAGGGGCTGCTAGAACTGGCGGCTTTACTAAATACTGCTTGATGTCTTCAAAGGCATGCTTGCATTTGTCATCCCACTTGAACTTGGCATCCTTTTTGACAAGTGCTAAAAATATCTTGCATCTCGATAGGTTGGAGATAAAGCATCTTAGATATGCCAGTCATCCTTGGAAGGATCTGAGTTGAGTTAAACTCTTGGGAGGTGGCATTTCTAAGATAGCTTTGATCTTTTCAAGATCTATTTCTATTTGTTAGTGTTGGACAAGAAAACCAAGAAATTTCCCTGAAGCAACTCCGAATGCACACTTTAGGGGATTCATTTTGAGGTTATATTATCTTAATCATTCAAAAACTACTCTTAATTACATAAAGGGGGGTAATTAGTAAATGAATTGGCATTACCCCAATTAAGCCCCTAATAAATCCCAAGAAAATTGGGGGAGGCAGAAGTCATCTCCCAAAATATACTCAAGAAGTTTGAGATTAATCAGTGGATTAAATATGGAGTAATTAGCAAATTAAGATTTCAAATAAAACCAAAATTGGAGAAAGATACAATTCAAAATCCATTAAAACCAATTTTAGAATATTCTAGATTGAATTATCCTTCAACAAAAATTTACCACATTTTTTTGATTTTTCTTTAGAGAGATATGAATTTTTGAAGTTTAGAGGATTAATTAGAATTAAATAAATATTAATTAATCCCTAATCTAATTGGCATGCAATGGCTGACTTGGATGCGCTTTCCACACATCGAGAATTGAGTGGTGACTTAAATGTCACATCATAGTGCCACATGGCAGTGGCACTATGCGCTTTAGCCTTAGCCGTCTAATCAAGATTGGATGCTGAGATTAAAGCCATTCCAAAGGGATTAAATCAGATCTATGCATGTGTTTAATCTCAATCGTCCATCCAAAATGTGTGGATGGATGGCTAGAGATCATCGCTGTTCTTCCCTAAGGAATAATGGAGATCATCCACTTTCAAAGGGAAGATTCGAGCTTGATTGAGCTCAGATTGGAATGAAATCTTGTACACACCATCTAACCCTAATGACAATCACATCTAACAATTGAAATTTCATGCCATTGACATTTCTTTCTCAAAGGACCAACACACATGGAGTTTAGTGGATGGAAAATGTCTAACCTCACCGGAGGTGATCACCGCACTCGATTCCCTTGGAGGAGCTTCGTCTAGTTGAGACGAAGCAGTGGTGAAAGTATTAGCTCTTGAGGTTGAGTAGATTGCTCTATGGACCAACCCCTCCTTAGCTCCCTTACGACTTTGATGGAATTAGATCTCCCTTGCATTTAGAACTTGAGAGAGAGCTTAGGAAAGCTTGACTTGGCCCTCTAGTGGAGTGTGCAAAGAGAATTGACTTGGATTGGAGTGTAGAGGAAGTTTGCCAATCAATGGAGGTCCCATATTTTAGCTTAAGGGAAAACTGAGAATGACAATTTTCAATTCCTTCTAGAGAGCTTAGGATCAATCAAGAATGCTTCCTATCACTCTCCCTTACTCAATCGATAATGAGGCAGTTAGAATTGAATTGATTTAGGGGGAGTATATCTCCCCCTATGGCAATCGGACGGCTGAAGCTTTATTTTTCATTGATCCAATTTCCAAGATTGAAAAGGCTATTTGAGAAGTTTTTGTACTAGTAACCTCCCATGTGCTTCAAAACAAGTGGAGGAAAGTTTTCCATATGGTCAATTTGAACCATGTTTTTGGCCTTTATCAAGTTGACCCAAACCCATTGGATTGGGTGCACCACCATCTATAGGGTCTACTTGACCTATTAGGAAGGTATCAAGTTGGTATGAAGAGGCCTTGACGAAATTCCCCATGGATTTGACAAAAATTTGTTCTATGGCCTAGGAGTAGAAAGGTTATTTGGCTAATTTTTTAATTTAAATATGTTGGGTATGTTGAGAAAATAGGTTTGGCCAAATTTCATTGAATTTGGAGTTCATTTGATATGGTTTGGCTCATGTTGACCCATTTAGGTCAAATGGGTCAACTTGGGTCAAGTTGACCAATTGGTCAAATTGGGTCAAACCAAGGGTTGAGTCAAGTTCATATGACCATTTGAAATATTTTGGTGGCTTTGGTTTGATTCAATTTGGTTTAGTTTTAAGTTTGGCTCATATGACTTCATTTAGGTCAAATGGGTCAAGTTAACCAATTTGACCTATTTGACCTATTTGAGCTAGGTCATGGGTAGGTTTAGGTTTGGTTAGTCATATGAAGTGTATTGGTATCTTTGTTTTCAATCAATTTTGATTAAGTTTGAATTTGGCTCAACATGACCATTTAGGTCAAGTTGGGTTCAAAGTCAATTGGGCTAGGCTAGGTCTAGTTGGCCAATTGAGGCTTTGGTCAAGTTCAACAAGTGATTTGGAATGAACTTGACCCATTAGTTTCAATCAATTTGGCTTAGATCAAGTTTTGACATATTTTGACTTTTTAGGTCAAGTTGGGTCAACTTGGCTCAAGTGGCCAATTGGGCTAGGTTAGTCTCAAATGTTGACTTGGTCAAGTTCAAACATAGTTCATGAATGAACTTAGATCAATGGTTTCAAACAATTTGGCCTATGATGGATTTTGGCTATGTTAGTTTTCATTTTGGCTAAGTGTTGACTTGGTCAACCCTTAGGTTTGACTTCATTTGACCCAATTTGATTGATTGATCATCTCATGATGATTGTTGATCATGATGAGAGGCATAGGTGAGTTTGATTCAATCCAATTGGTTAGGATTAAAATTTGGCTCATAAGGGTACTTTAGGTCACTTTGGGTCAAGTGAGCCTAAGTGGGTCAAATGGCTTGGTCAAATCTTGATTTGAGTTTGATTGAATTTGTATATGGACTTATGATTGAAATATAAATCCATTTGTAAGTGGTTTGAAATCAAATGGGATTTGATTCATTTGACAATTTCATATTCAAAGGAAGAACATGAATGGATTTGGGTTCTATTTTTGAATTGAGTTTTGATTAAGTGATTGAAGTTTGTATTTATATTTGGATTCATGATTACATTGATTGAATCATGAAGGAAAATCAAGAGTTTGGCTTGACCTGAAGTTGATTTGGCTAAGTTCAAGATTTTGACTTGAAAGGCTTAGGTTGAATTTTGAATAGATTTGAGTTTGATTTTTGGAATTGGTTTTGATTGTTTGAATTTATATTTCATTTATCTATGTGAATATAAATGAGAATATAAATGGGTCATGAGAAAATTTCAAGGATTTGAAGTGGTTTGATCATGATCTAGGCTAAGTCTTTTAAGATGGAATTTAAAGGACTTAGGAAATTTTTGGAGTTTGGATCTTGAATTTTGGATATAGTTTGACTAATTTATATTTATATTTAATTTATTTATGTGAATATAAATGAGAATATAAATGAGTTATGAGAAAATCCCATGAATTTGAATTGATTTGATCATGATTTTGGCTAAGTCCTTAAGAGGGAAATTAAGAACTTAAAAAGGATTTTAAATTTGAAATTTAATTTTTGGATTTGATTTGATTGATTTGTATTTATATTCCATTTATATATGTGAATGTAAATGAGAATATAAATGAGTTATGAGAAAATCTCATGAATTTGAATTGATTTAGATTCGATTTTGGCTAAGTCCGTGAAGGAAAATTTAAAGGACTTAAGGAAATTTTATGAATTGATTTTGAATTTTGAGTTTAGTTTGATTGGTTTGAATTTATATTTCACTTATATATGTGAATATAAATGTGAATATAAATGAATTATGAGAAAATCTCATGAGTTTAAATTGGTTTGATCATGATTTAGGCTAAGTCCTTAAAAGAAGATTAAGGACTTAAGAAAGATTTGGACTTTGGAATTTCATTCATGGGTTTCAATCATGGATTTCAGCTATGGATTTCAATCACATGGAGTTGATTTAAGTTTGGAGAAAATCAAATAAGTTTGATTTGTAGTTTGATTTGAAGGAAGGAAGGTAAAAAGTTGTTTAAGCTAAGGGTAGGCAAATTTTCCTAACACCCCTAAGGCAAGACCTATTCCTATGGCTAACTCTTTTAAGTCTCTAGGGCTAGGTTGAGTGTTCACCTAATCAGTAGATGTGTCTTAAGACTAAGGAATTCTTAAAGTCTAAAAGAAGTCTTATGTCTAAGATGGAGGGTTTGAGAGCTCATTCTAAAAATGAGGTCAACAACGCGCTAACTTATTTGAAGGACCATCTGATTTAAGATCGGACGGCCACGATCAAATCCACAGTTTATGAAGAGAATCAAGGGATCTAACATGGGATCTAATCAAAGCAGTTCATTTAGATCATGCGGAATGGATGGCTCATTGTCTATCTTATTCGCGAGCGGTGAAAGAAGGATGTCATCCATCTTTCCCAGTTCGATTCAAGCTCACCCAAGCTTCGAATTGCCACCAAATCGATCCCACACCTTCAGGGAAGGGAGGCGCACACATCTAAATGGTCAAATACTCATGGAGTTCAAATTTACTTCACAAAATACCAAGCTATTTTTCATTCAAGGCTTGGTTTGTAAAATTACCTTACCGGAGCTAATGTCCAATGGTAGGATCGACGGAGGTAGCTTCGCCTAGTTGAGGTGAGGCCCTGTTGAGAAGCTTTGAGCTTGATTTGGGGTAGAGTGCTTGGTCGACCAATCCACGCACGTAAAGACTTTGGCTCTGATCAAACTCTAATCTCTGGTGCTTGGGAAGGCTTAGATGATTCAGGTTAGTATGAGGATGGTGTGGGTGTAAGGAATTGAAGTTTGATTGAGTGGAGGAGGAGTATTGATTGAAGGAAGGCTGCCCTATTTTTGGTATCTCACATAGAGAGGAAATTCGATTGAGGGAGGCTTTAGGATTACTTGGAATCACTTTGAGGGGTTTTGGAATTGGCTTGGGACTCACTGCAATGATCCCTCGAATTGAGGGAGTATTGGCCAAAAATGTGCATGAAGTATGGACGAGATGAGTTGGCTTGTTTCATCCAGTAGGCCACAGTCAGGGCATCAGAGAGGTCATGTCCAACTCCACGTGGCTCGACTTGACTAGAGGGAGCCATGGGAGGAGCCTTTAAGGCTGGTGTGCAAAGTTCCCTTTTGGTTTGCCCATGGGGTGCTCGGTTTGGCTTGAGTGAGGATGAGTTGAACTCCCATTAGTCCTTGGCCAACCTAGGGTGGGTTAGGTGAGCTAGGTGGGTTAGGTGGAGCCTCACTTGAGTGCTTGGAGGCTGCCATGCTGATGGGGAAGTAAACTTTGCTTGTTAGCATGAAGATCTAATGGAAAGATGTTTTGTCCAATGGCTAATCCCCTTGGTGGGACTCACTATGGATTTGGGCTGATTTGGGAATGAATTAGAACATGTTTGGGTCAAGTTTGACCAAGTCCTAGGGTCCCATGAGTTAGTTTGGAATGATTTGGCTTCATTTTGTCAAAATGGGTTCATTTGGGTTAGGTTGGGTTGGGTTAACCAAGTGGTAAAATTGGGTCAAATCAAAGCTTGGGTTAGGTTCAAATGATGATTTGAGATGTTTTCATTTAATTAATTTGAATTGGTTTGGCCAATGTTTGGATTTGACTCATTTGGATTCAAAAGGGTCAAATTGGTCAAGTTGACCAATTTGGGTTGGGTTAGGTGTTGAGTCAAGTTGAACTGGTTGATTGAAAGTAATTGTAGGCTTTGGTTTGGTTTAATTTTGATTTAATTTGGATTTTATCCAATTTGACCCTTTAGGTCAATTTGGGCTAGGTTGGGTCAAGTTGACCAATTGGTCAACTTGGGCTCAATTATGGCTTTGGTCAAGTTCAATAAGTGATTATGAGTTGATTTGAATAAATGGCTTTAATCAATTTGGCATATGGTGGATTTTGGCTAGTTTGAGTTTCATTTGGGCTAAATGTTGACTTGGTCAAAGGGTAAGTTTGACTTGGTTTGACCTAAGGCAATTGATCACCCTAAGGTGGTGTTGTTTATGTTGTGAGGTTTAGATGGGCTTAGTTCAATCCAATTTGGGTTGGATTAGAACTTGGCACAAAAAGGTTTCATTAGGCCACTTTGGGTCAAGTGAGCCTAAATGGGTTAATTAGCTTGATCATGGCTTGATTCAAGTTTAGTTGAACTCACACATGAGCCTAGGATTGAAATATAAATCCAATTATAGTTGGTTTAGAGCCAAATGAGTTTTGGTTCATATGACAATTTCAAGTCAAGAGAGGTCAACATGGACTTGACTTGGGTTGACTTGGGTTTGGTTTGATAATGGTGGTTTATGTTTATATTTGAGTCAATGATTGTAGAATTATTGAATCATGAAGAAATCCATGAGTTTTGAATTGATTTGGGTATCATTTAGCCAAGTTCAAGAATTTGGCTAAAAGGGCTAAAATTGGAAATTTGATTTGATTTGGGTTTCATTTTGACCATTTGATTTTATAATATATTTATATTTATGAATATAAATGAAGATATAAATGGGTTATGATAAAATCACTTGTGTTTGGAGTAATTTGGAAGCAAATTTGACCAAATCTAGGGATGTAGGTCAAAAGGGCTTGACTTGGGAATTCATTTGATTTGATTTATTTTTGGTCATTGTAGGGTGGGTTTCATTTATATTTGTAGATATAAATGAATAAATAGCTGATTTATAAATAAATCAATCAAGCTCAGGTTGATTTAAATCAAGAATTGATTAAGCTTATGGAGGTGGGTCTATATGGCTTAAGGATGGTCTTGATTTGGTTTGATTTATTTTGATTTGATTTGAATAATTTGAATTTGGATTTCATTTATATTTGTGAATATAAATAAAGGAATGATTGATTTATGAAGAAATCAACAAAATTTGGGTTGGCTAAGCATCTGAAGGTGGTTCATATATATTAGGAAGAGATTTTAGAATTTGAATTTAATCATGAGTTTCAATCATTTTGAGTTGGATTTGATTTTGAAATTTGAATTTGAATTTGATTTGAGATTGGATTTTATAATTGATAAAATCAATTGAATTGATTTGAGCTAAGGCTAAGATAAAATCAAAGGGCTTAGGAAGGGATTTGGAGTTTGAATTTAGTCATGGGTTTCAATCATTTGATAGCTGGATTTGAATTTAGAATTTAGATTTGAATTTGAGGTTTGGATTGAAAGAAGGAATCAAGGATTTGGTTTAAGCTATAGGGTAGGCAAGTCCTCCTAAATCCCTAAGTTATAATCTATTTCTATGACTAACTCTTCTAAGTCTCTAGGATCAGGTTAAGTGTTCACCTAATCACTAGAAGTGTCTTAAGACTAAGGAACTCCTAGTATCTCTAAGAGTCCTAGATCTATGATGAGAAAGTTGAGAGCTCACTCCAAAAGTGAGGTCAACAATGGTACTTCAAGATTGACTGCCCGTTGAGATAGCAGTCCATGAATGGGCCCAACATAAGAAGAGATGCTGCCTGTATTGGTGCAATTTTGCTCAGGAGCTCAAACGAACCAATGCAGTACTTCTTTTGAAAAGAGCCAATAGTAATCTATTGCAAAGAAGTGCACAAGACAGCCATACATGCACAAAGAAAGCCCTCCATGTTAATCTCTACATCAGTCAATGTACATATACCAACGCCTAATGCCATAACAACCACAAACATAATCACCTTGGAAGAGTAGTGTTTATTGTTTAGTATCCATTCCATCAAACAAACCATCAGTATTATGCTCAATTTTGAGATCCAACCAACAAGAGCAATCACACTGAAGTGAAACCCAATTAAAGTTATTGTGAAGCTAAATCTGTATCTATTAGGAGACATGAGCTCCTTGTTGACCATGATTATGCCAACATAGCTAACCACATTCATTCCCCATGCCTCGGAGTTTGATACCCATGGCTTCTTCTAGAATCCATCCTCACCTCTAGCCTAATCGAAACTGAGCAATAAAAAATGATAGAAATAGAACAATTGGAGGAAACGAGAAGAAGTAAAATTGGGGGATCAATGAGTTGCAAGGAGTCAGGATGTGGAGGGTAGAAGAAGAGTGGAGAAAGAGAATGAATCATTTTTGCGGTTCCTTAACCAAACGAAGAAGAGGGAACGGTTGCTTGGCTTGAGATTGAGGGAAATTGAATGAGAGGGGGAAGAGAGGCGAGATCATGTGCTATCCAGCTCAAGTCGACTGTGAATAGGAGATTTAGAGCTGGTTTGGGTTATTAGGGCTTTTTTTTAATTAATCTTCTAAATGTTTAACTAATTTTAATCTGAATTTTATGTCAAAATCATTATATGGTTAATATATATATATATATATATATATATATATATATATATATATATATATCTTAGGTTATTTGATGTTCCTTGCGGCGTGTCGTTTCATGATCGAGGTCATATGGTTCAAAATCGGCGTCAAATTGGATCAATTTTAGTTCAAAAATGTATTATCACTTTTGGCTTGACATTTCGAGATTCATTCGATAGATAGTCTCATTTGATAGATTTTGATGTTTCAAAGCTAGCGTGTAATCAATTATGAACGAAGCTCATTTTGAGCATCATCACAAATCAACTCGATATACATGTCCATATTGGCCTTCGATCATTGATCATTGTGCAATATTTATATTCTGACCAATTTTGATGTTCTAAATGTGATGTCAAAATCTGTTTATCGATCGGAGGCCATTCGGGTATTGTCTCAGCCTCCCGACTCTAGTACGCATGTCGGCACATTGACAGCTCAATCACTTGATCGGTTGATCGTTAGATTGTGCAATATTTATATTCGATAATTTTGACATTATCGTAATGGCGAAGTTTGTTCATCGATCGTAGGTCATTTTGATTGATTTTGGCCATATCTGCTGCATCTCAGCTCTGATTTGTGAGCTATTACATTAAAAGTCCATCAAATTTGGATTTTGAGTTTGACTCGATTGATGTATCATGCATGGAGGTCAACACAGAGATTCATGGAGGTAGTTTTCTTCTTATATTATCATAAATATTTTTTTTAAAAAAAAATAATTTGATTTATAGGCCCAAATTTGTGATCATGTCTTTATTAGAGCGAATGATATTTATATTATATTTCAAATTTATCTATATTAATTTGTGTTCATCATTTAAATAAAAAAATTTTGAAGGCAACGACAATTTAAATGATATATTCTAGTGAAAATATCCCACAATCAAATATATTGGAAGAAATAAACCGAATATTATCTCTTAATAAAATTATTAGGATTTATTTTTTGTAATATTGGGAGATGATATAATCCAAAAAGAGTTAAGTATTTTTAATTAATGTATGCAAAACATTTAATTTCACCTTTAATTTTTCTTATTATAAGTAGAACCAATTAATAATATCCTTTGGAATTGTTTCTTTTATCATAACAAATATGCACAAATGATTGCATTTAGAATTAATAATAGGGAAAACCTTCGATTTTAATCATGTTGGAGGCTTCTTGGGAATAAGTTATTCCCTTGATTTGGAATAGACTTAGGGGTTATTTGGTTGCCTGAATTTTGGGTGTAAAATAAAGTAAATGCAGGGGTTTTAACTTTTTTGGTGTTCGGCATGGTACAAAGTAAAGTTTCCAAGATAATATAAGGTATTTAGAATACATTACAAAGGTCATTTTTGGTGTATTTGGAATTCACCTGATTTGGTGAATTCTAAATACATCGGCCAGTGTAAAGTCTTATGGCTACCGCTCCATCATCACGCCATCGCGCCGCGGCTTGACCTTCATATATACCACATGAGTTGAATTGAGCTTATAAGATGAATTCGTTTGACTTCGTATGCTTCAGAGCACAAATCAGAGCTAAGATGCACCAAACATCAATGAAATCAGCCCAAATGATTCAAATCAACGAATGGACCTCGCCATTGTGTTGAAAATGTCAAAATTAGTCAGAATATAAATATACATTGTACAATCTGATGATCAACTGATCAAGCGATCGAGCTATCAGTAATGTGACATATATCGAGTGGGAAGGCTCGATATCCAAATGACCTCCATTAATAAAATTTATTATGTTGTTAATTTCGAAACATCAAAATCTATCAAGTGAGACTGTTCGCACTCAATTTGGATAAGTCGGCAAAATTGAGCGTTGAAAGTGATGCGTATTTTGAGCTGAAATTGACCCAATTTGAAGCCGACTTAAATCAAATGGCTTTTTTGTGAAATGAATAGCGAACATTCATAATAGATATATATATATATATATATATATATATATATATATATATATATATATATATATATATATATATTAACTATGTGATTTTGTCAGCGTAAAATTCATTTTAGGAGCGATTAAGTGCTTAAAAAATTTAAATAAATCTATTTATGACTAATAATTTAAACTGACCCGAGCTCCCTTTTATCCCACTCACCTGACCTTCATTTGGTTCTCCCTCTTCATGCATAACCTAAGCACGCATGACCCGAGCCCCTCATTCGTTTGACCTCATCCAATTTGATCCTCCTTCCTCCTCCCACTCTTTCATTCGAATGGTTCAACCCATGGATCCACAAGGAGCTATTCCTCCTTCCTCCTCCTTAAAGAACCGATCGTTCTCTCGATTATCTCTCATTTTTTCTTCTCTCCTCCAAGCTGCACACAAGCCATAAGTTCTCCCTCTCTTCCTCGCCCTCTTGGTTTTCCTCTTATCTCCCTTACCCGACCTCCCTCCCTCTCTTTCCCTTTTTTTTCTTCCCATCCACTTGGAGCAGCCAAAATCTGAAACAATCAATAACCGAAATTTGAAACACTCCCTAGCCGAAATCCACAACCCTCCCTAGCCGAAATCTACAATCCTCCCTAACCAAAATCAACAACCCTCCCTAGCCAAAATCCATAATCCTCCCTAGCCAAAATCTACAACCCTATAACAACAACAATAACAACAAGCCTTTATCCCACTAAGTGAGGTCAGCTACATGAATCCTTCATCTCCATTGTGTCCTATTATGTGTCAAATTCTCATTTAATTCAGGTATACTAAGGTCATTTTTATACATCTTAACCAAGTCTTTTTAGGTCTACCTCTACCTTTCTTAACATAAGGAAAATCTAATGCATCTACTCTCCTAACTAGGTCATCGGATGGCCGATGCTTTATGTGGCCAAACCATCTAAGGCGACTCTCTCTAATCTTATTGCCATTGGAACTCTTTTCTCGAACATACTCATTTTGTATTTTATCTCTAAGAGTAAAGTCACTCATCCACCTGAGCATCCTCATCTCTGTAAAACTTAACTTAGTCTTATGCTTCTCTTTTATAGGACAACATTATGCACCATAAGTCATTGCAGGTCTTACCACCATCTTATAAAATTTTCCTTAAGTTTAAGTGGAACTTTTCTATCACACAATAGGCCAGATTCATTCTACCACTTCAACCATTCAACTTGAATTCTACTAATAACATCTCCATCTATTTCACCGTCATTTTGAACAATAGAGCCTAAATATCTGAATTGCTCACTCTTATTAATGACTTGTTCACCTAATGTCACAACACTACCATTAGAACTTCTACAACTAAAATTACACTCCATATATTCAATTTTAGATCTACTTAAATGAAAACCTTTAGACTCTAAAGTTGACCTCCATAATTCAAGTTTCTCTTGGACTCTCTCTCTAGTCTTATCAACAAGAAGAATGTCATCAACAAAAAGCATACACCAAGGTACATCTTCCTGTAAATGCCTAGTAAGAACATCCATAACTAAAGTAAAAAAAGATAAGGCTTAAAGTTGATCCTTGATGTAATCCAACTGAAATAGGAAAATATTTTGTCAATCTTCCTTTTGTTTGGACACAAGTAAGAACTCTAGTATACATATCCTTCATGACTTGAATAGAACCAATGTTAACTCCTTTATGTTCTAGAACTCTCTGTAGAACATCTCTTGAAACTTTATCATAAGCTTTCTCTAAATCAATAAATATCATCTGTAGATCCTCCTTACTTTCATTATACTTTTCCATCCCTCCCTAGCCAAAATCGACAATCCTCCCTAGCTGAAATCTGAAACCTCCCTAGCCGGAATCTTCCTGTGGTTAAATTTTTATGATGATTTCTAAAGAATAAATATGTACTTCCATCTTCACTCTATGCGGGATAAAATGAAGATAGAAAATATACATCTTCTTCTTTTTATGCATTTTTGACACCACGTAGATCCGTAGATATTCTTATTGAGGGTGATCGGGTATGACATTGAGGAGAAGTGTACTATCTCAAAAGATAGAAGTCACCACACGATAGACCAATCACCTCAATAAGGACTTTTTTTAATAATGGGTCATTGTACCAAAGATTTTAATAGGTAGGACTTTAATCGATTAGTTTTTTTGGAAGATCAAATGGGATTGGAGAGAGGGAGTTATTATCAAGAAAAGGAAGATAAGGAGATGTTCATAATGCTAAGAAATCTAGCATCTTAAACTATCTTATGGTTGGGCTTTATATTTTTGAAATTGAATTATTCATTTGAGTTTACTTTTTATTAGAAGTTTAGGGCTTATAATTCCATAATACAATGTTATGGAAATTCCTAAGAGGTGAGGATTTATGCTTATGGCCCATAGAAGGGAAAAGCAACTTCAGAACCTAAATCTAGGGAGCTTTGGCGAGGGCCAAAAGCGTGACCTAAATCTAAGGTGAAAATGGGTATTTGGTTTGCCTCCATAAGAGAGGACAAACCACCTGACTGTTTGGACTTACAATCACCTAGGGTGGCCTCCAACTAACTCCTCCTGTGATTTTAAATTCATGTAGTCAAGTCATATGCTTTATGCAAGAGCTATTTATTTAGAAGATACTAAATCCTTAAACTCACTCCCTAAAGACGATCATGTAAGCAAGCTTCAAATGACCTAAATCTAATGCAAATCATATTACATGTTATCTTCATTTTTGGACAATCATTTGACTCAGGCTTATAGGATTCATATCCCTAATGCATGAGATGTAAGATTATTGGCCAAAATCACGAGAAGGGATGAGGTGTGTTTCCACCATGGCTCTCAAAGATCAAGCCAAGTTTCTCTGAAAAAGGTGGAAGCCCTCCAATGAAGAGTGAAATAAGATGCTTTTGTGCATGATGTTATAAAAGAAATACTCATCCAGCTAAAGGGTTACTAATTCTTTTATCTTGATTTTTTAGCCTAAGCTTTAGGTGAGGTTATGAGTTCTTTATTTTAATTTTGAATTATTAAATTTGGTAGAAGATTTATTTTTTCCTAGGAGTCTAATCCACATCCAGACCATACATCAAGCAAGGAAGAAATTAAGAAAAGGATGTCATCTTAATGCACAAGCTAAACAAATCATCAATCAATTTATAAAGTAAACATAAAAGAATAAGAGGCCATTTGTGGTCAGGCACCACCGTACAAACCCGAAAATAAATTGGGTAGCCGAGCTCTACCCTTGTATAACCCAGATTACAAATTAATTAAGTACAATTAAGCAAGGAATTCATTATTATGGGGTCTTCAAGCTTCATTTCTTCATTCTTCTTTTCTTTTTTCTTCTTCTTTTCTTCTTTCTTCTTTGGTTCCTTCTTTTTGATGGTTGGAAGGTGGTTGCTACAAAGGCTTCACATGGTATATAAGATGTAATCTTATGACCAATGCTCATCTTAGTCCTCCATAACATTCATTCCAAAATCCTAATTACAAAAATTACATGAAATGGAAAAGTAAATCTAACTAACATCTGCACAATAGAAATTAGCTAAACAAACCATACAAATCCCAAGCATGTATATTGGATTTAGCACCCCACACATGGGTAACTAAGTCCACTTGGCCTATTGGATTATGCTTAGGGGTATAAGAACCTGCACAACAAAAGCAATTATATTTTATTACAGCGCCCTTTAAGCACAATCCCTTGTAGAAAATAATGAATAGACTAAATTATCCTACCATTCATTCTACGTACATTCACCCTAACATCCAGACCATAAATAATACATCATAAAATATAAAATAAACATCAAGCCATGCACCACCCTAACTTAAAGCTAGAAGTGGTGACTTAGTCTAATGTGTGTGCTTTAGAAGGTTTGTATGGTATGCTTAGCTATGGCTTTAAGGTTTAGATTTTCTAAGTGTGAAGATATTCAACTTAGATGGGTGGTTTCATTTAAGTATTTAGCTTATTTGGGTTGATTTTATTTTGTATTTTTGATTTGGTTTAAATGAATCCTACAATTAATCACTAAGTTTTAAAAGAGAGAAAAGAGAAAAGAACTTCTTTTTCCTTCCCTACCTTAAGTAATTTCTAAAGTGGATTCATGATTAGTTTTGTTTTAGTGAATATTTTATTATGTGTCTTAATTAATCTTAAGTTTATTTTCCCTAAACAAACCTATTCAAAAAAAGGCTTTTTAAGATTAAGTAAAGTGAACTAAATTCACAAAACACACATCACTTCATTTCTTTCTCAACATGTATAACATACATATGGATGTATCCTAAGCATATCTATACATACAAATGGGAATTGTTTGGCACACTTTATGATAAATGCTAAGTGAGTTACTTAAGAAAATATGAATGCTTTATGATGCATGATTTTCATTAAGTAGAAAAAGAGATTTTCTTATCCATTTTTCACATGCACACATGTATGTATGAAAGGAATAAGTGAGTATGGCTCCATTGTTAACCAAGGGTATAAGGTATAAGACCTACTTAGGGCTACTTAAAACCTCACAACCCTGGGGTTGTTCAAACAAATATACCACTTTCCTTAAATACAAGCATGTGTACAAAAGAATGAAGGGAAAAGAAAAATGCAAAAAGATATTCTTGGTTGTTTGATTTGTTTATGCAACTTATATTTGTAAATATAAAGATACTTCTTAGGTTATAACATGGAATGGGATAAGAGTAGATTCGAATAAGTGTTATGTTCTTTTAAAAGATCTATACACTTTGCAAATCTTATTCAAATCTATGTTAAGAGGAAATAAAGGAAGCAAACATAAAACACATTTTTATATTCACATGCAAACTTATAAATATAATATAAGTAACACACTTTTAGTTTTGGTATTTGATTCATACATTTTGAAAATAATTTGGAATTTAATAGTGATAATAGCCATTCATATTTTTAGTTTAGCCAAAACATGCAATTTGACATAAAGAAAATATTTTCATTTTAATTTTAATTTTTTTGAAAAGAATGAATGCATGAAATTCATATGACATACACATTTAGCATGTTAGGAAAGAACTAAAGTGATGAAAGCATGTAAACACATTCACCCTAATTAATTCCTAAAGACAATCTCATGAAATAAGAAGATTTAAAGTAAATCAAATTATTTTTAAAGTGGGTTTGATTTTGTTCTGAGTTTGATTTGATTTGAGAAATATGAGGAGAGTTTGTTGTTCCTAACCCATTCCCACATATGTTGGTTATTTTAGTTTAATTTTTAGGTGATTAGATGATTTTTATATGTTACTTAGGTTAAGGCATGAATTAAGCATATTAATTATCCCTTACCTATACCACCTTAGCATAGTTAATCAAATAATTATGAGCCAATGAGATGACATAAAATCACACAAAGAATTTAAATCAGCAAAGCACTTAGTAAGAAAAGGGCCTAATGCATTTGGCTCATGATTAATGATTAACTAAACTAAAGGGTTTTAACTTAATTAATTTCATAACCCCTCACATGTGAGTTGGATTTAGATTTTCTTAATTGTACTTAGGCTATTGAACACCTAAGCATCTACCTAAGATAGATTAATTAAGTTTTGAAAAGTTTTAGAATTTTATGAAATAATTAAAGGGGTGTGGTGAAATTTTCATATGAGATTTCAAAAAGAATAAGATAAATACTTCCATCTTCACTCTATACAGGATAAAATGAGGATGGAAATATACATCTCTTCTTTTTATACATTTTGACACCACGTAGATACATAGATGTTCTTATTTGTGTGATCGGGTATGACATTGAGGACAAGTGTCTCAAAACATAGAAGCCTACAATGGACCTAATCACCTCAATAAGGACTCCTAAGGATAATGGGTTTGTATGTGTACCAAAGATTCTTCCCCTACTTTATATGGAAAAGTAAAGTAGGGTTTATTTTAAACTAAGTTCGTTAAGTTCCCTATAGGGGCAAGCCACCATAGTTAATTATATCCTAAGGAATGAGATCCCTTAGAAATGCTCTCGATTAAGGTAAATGATCATTTTCTCTAAAGATTTTAATAGGTAGGACTATCAATCGATTAGTTTATTTCAAAAGATCAAATGGGATTGATCAAAGAGAGAGAGTTATTATTGAAGCCAAATGAAGATAAATAGGAGATATTCACGATGCTAGGAAACCTAGCGAGCTTCTAAAACTATCCTATGGTTGGGCTTTACAATTTTGAAATTGAATTATACATTTGAGTTGGCTTTTTGTTAAAAGTTTAGGACTTATGATTCCATAACATAAGATTAAGAAAATGCTTAAGAGGTGAGGATTTATGCTTATGGCCGATGGAAGGGAGAAGTAACCTTAGAACCTAAATCTAGGGAATTTTGGCGAGGGCCAAAAACATAACCTAAATCTAAGGCGAAAATAGGTATTTGGTTTGCCTCCACAAGAGAGGACAAACCACTTTTGGACTTACAACTGCCAGGGGTGGCTACCAACTAACTTCTTCTATAGTTTTAAATTCATGTAGGCAAGTCATATGCTTTATGCAAGATAGCTAAGCTATTATTTATTTGGAAATATACTAAGCAAACTCACTCCCTAAAGAGACTAGACCATGTAAGGGTATGCTTCAAATGACCTAAATCTAATGTAATTCATATTACAATTTTATTTCTATTTTTGGACAATCATTTTGACTTAGGCTAATAGGATTCATATGCCTAATGCATAAGAAATGAGATTATTGGCCAAAATCAGCGAGAAAGGGAGGAGGTGTGTTTCCACCATAGCTCTTAAAGGTCAAGCCAAGTTTCTCTGGCAAAGGTGGAAGCCCACCAATCAAGAGTGAAAGAAATATACATTTGTGCATGATGTTACAAAAGAAATAATCATCCAACTAAGTGGTTGCTAATTCTTTTATCTTGATTTTTAGCCTAGGCTTTAGGTGAGTTTATGAGTTCTTTATTTTAAGTTTTGAATTGTTAAATTTGGTAGAAGATTTATTTTTTTTCTAAGAGCCTAATCTACATCCAGGCCATACATCAAGCAAGGAAGAAACTAGAAAAAAGATGACATTTAATGCACAAGCTAAACAAATCATCAATCAGTTTATAAAGCTAATCGCAAAAGAATAAGAGGTCATTTGTGGTCGGGCACCACCGCACAAACCTGAAAATAAATTGGGTAGCCGGGCTCTACCCTTAAACAACGGATTACGAATGAATTAAATACAATTAAGTTTCTTCATTCTTCTTTTCTTCTTTCTTCTTCTTTTTTCTTCTTTCTTCTTTGGTTCTTTCTTTTGGATGGTTGAAAGGTGGATGCTCCAAAGGATTCACATGGTGCATAAGATGAGATCTTATGACCAATGTTTATCCTAATCCCCATAACAATCATTCTAAAATCCTAATTGCAAAAATTACATGAAAAGGAAAAGTAAATCTAGCTAACGCCTGCAAAATAGAGATTAGCTAAACACAAAATCTCAAGCATGTGTATTGGACTTATCACCCCACACATGGGTGACTAAGTCCACCTAACCTGTTGAATTATGCTTAGGGATATAAGCACCTACACAACAAAAGTATTTATATTTTTATTTATCATAGTGCCCCTTAAGCACAATCTCCTGCAGTAGATAATGGTTAGACTAAGATCGCCCTAGCATTCATTCTACGCACATTCACCATAACATCCAGAATAAAACATATATCATAAAATAAAATCAAACATCAAATCATGCACCGCCCTAACCTAAAGCTAAAAGTGGTGACGTAGCCTAATGTGTGTGCTTTAGAGGTTTGTGTGGTATGCTTAGCTATGGCTTTAAGTTAGAATTTTCTAAGTGTGAAAATTGTTCAACTTAGAGGAGGATTTCATTTAAGTGATTTAATTATTTTTAGATTGATTTTACTTTATATTTTAATTAATCCTAAGTTTAGATGAACTCCAAACAAACCTATTCAAAAAGAAAGGCATTTCAAGATTAAGTAAAATGAACTAAATTCACAAAACATACATCACTTCATCTCTTTCCCAACATGTATAACATGCATATGAATGAGTCCTAAGCATATCTATACATGCAAATGGGAATGTTTAGCACACTTTATGATGCATACTAAGTAGTTCATTTAAGAAAATTTGAATGTTTATGATGCATGATTTTCATTTAAGTAGCAATGGGGTTTCTTATCCAATATGAAAGCGGAGATGCACCATAATTATTAACTAAGGGTGTAAGGTATAAGACCTACTTAGGGCTACTTAAAGTCTCATAACCCCGTGGTTGTCCAGACTAATATAACACTTTCCTTAAATATAAGCATGTGTACAAAAGAAATGAATGGAAAAGAAAGAATGCAAAAGTTTATGTTGGTTGATTTATTTTTGTTTATATAATTTATATGTACAAGTATAGGTATCCATCTTAAGTAATAGCATAGGAATGAATAGGATCTGGAATTAGGTTAGTGTTAGGTTCTTTTCAAATGAACTATACACTTTGCCAAATCCTATTCAAAACTATACTAAAAGAGAGGAGAAGGAAAACCTACACTAAGCACATCCTTATATTTTACTCACATGAAACTTATAAGTAAGATATAAGTAACACACTTTCAATTTTTATAATTGATTCATATATTCTAAAAAATAATTTAGATTTAATAGTGATAATAGCCACTCATATTCTTACTTTAGCCAACACATGCAAATTGACATAAAGGAAACATTTTCATTGTAAATTTGATTTTTGAAAAGCATGAATGCATGAAATCATATGACACACATGTTTAACATGTTGGGAAATAACTAAAGTAATGAAAACATGTAAACGCATTCACCTTAATTAATTCCTAAAGGCAATCTCATGAAATAAGAAAACTTAAATTAAAACAAAGTTTTTTTAATGTGATTTTTATTTGATCTTGAGTTTGATTTAATTTGGAAAATGTGAATTGAGTTTGCTATTTCTAACCCATTCCCACATGTGTTGGATATTTTTGTTCAATTTTTAGATGATTAGATTCATTTTATATTTTGATTAGGTTAAGGTATGAATTAAGCATGTTAATTACCCCTTACCTATACCATCTTAGCAAAGTTAATAAAATAATTATGAGCCAATGAGATGACATAAAACTCACAAGGAATTTAAATTTGTAATGCAGGAAGAAAAGGGCCTAATGCAATTTTTCTCATGATTAATGATTAATTAAGCTAAGGTATTTAACTTAAGTAATTTCAAAAACACCCCTCACACATATGAATTTTTGATTTCTTAATTGTACTTAGGCTCTTGAACACCCAAGCATCTACCCAAGGTAGATTAATTGAGTTCGAAAGTTTTAGAATTTTAAGAAATTAATTAAGAGGGTAATTAGTGAATTAACCTTAATTAAGAGAGGATTAAGAAGAAAAGGGGTTTAAGGAATAGCTTTGGGAAATGCCCCAAAATTATTCCCTAAACCTCCTATTCATAAACAACCTTAATCAACTTCAATTAAACCACTAATCAAACCCTTAATTAACCTTAATTACATTAAGGGAGTAATTAGAAATGAATTAGCAATTTCCCAATTAAGCCACCAATAAATCCCAAGAAAATTAGGGAGGCGTAAGTCATCCCCAAAATGTACTCAAGTTTGGGAATAATTAGTGGATTAAAAGGGTAATTAGCAAATTAATATTCCCAATAAAACCCAAAATTAGAGAAAGATACTATTTAAAAAATCAATTAATTAATTTTATTATTTATAAAATTATTATCAATGCAATTTATTTCATATTATTTTTATGTTGAGATATGAATTTTAGAAGTTTAGTAATTAATTAGAATTATTTAAATCCCTAATTAAATCCTTAATCCTATGTGCCATGCGCATTACATGGCACAAGCTTACATGTCTTCCCATTTATTTAAAATCCATTGTAGATCGCATATTGCTGCACGCTTTCTCCCTCGCCATTGATCAAGGATCGAATGGCTAAGATTAAAGCTATGGATCAGATGATTTAAAATAAATATATAGCATATTTTAATCTCGATCATCCATCCAAAACACGTGGATGGATGGCCAGAGATCCAACCATGATCTCCCCTTTGAACAATGGAGGCCATCCATGTTCTAGGGGATGATCCGAGCTTGATTGAGCTCGGATTGATCCCAAATTTTACCCACACCATCAACATGCATCCTAGATCACATCTAATGGTCAAGATCCTATGCCATTAACATTTCTTTCACAAAGCTCCACACCACATTGAGTTTAATGATCAAAATGGCTAACCTCTGAGGTGATCACACTGATTCCTTGGAGAAGCGACAAAGCTTTGAAAGTTTGAGGGGCCGAGGTTGAGTGGATCTTCTATGGGTCACCTCCTTAGCTTGAGCTCTTTTCAAATTGATCTCCCTTGCTTCAAGAACTTGGAAAGAGCTTGGCACTGACTTGGTCCTCTATGAAGCTTGAAAGAAGGAATTGAGTGGAGTTTGAGTGTGGAGAAAGTTGGCAATGGACCTCCTTTTTACTTAAGAAAATCGAGAAGATGCAAATTGAATCTCCCTCTAGAAGCTTAGATCACTTGCAAATGGCTCCTATGACTCTCTCACTCAATCGACTATGGAAAGATTCAAATGAATTAGGGGAGTATATCTCCTTGGCAATCGATATGAGCATAAGATTTCCATTTTGATCCAATTTCCTTGATTCAATGGGTTGTTTGAGCTAAGATTGTCCTTGAGTTCATTTGGCGGGAGTGGAATATGAACTCCCATGTGCTCATTGTGGGGAAGATTCCCATGTGGCCATTTCCATGCACATGGTCGATTTGGCCATTGGGTCAAGTTGGGCTGACCCAAACCCATTGGGTTGGGAGCACCACCATCCCTAATGTTCACTTGATCCACTATGAGAGTATCAAGTAGGTATGAAGAGGATTTGACCAAATTCCAAGTGTAATTGGCCAAAATTTACTCTATGGCCTAGGGTTAAAATGGTCATTTGGCTGATTTTTAAATTTGGGTATGTTTGGTATGTTGAGAAATTAGGTTTGGCCAAGTTTCATTGGATTTGGAGTTCATTTGGTATGGTTTGGCTCATGTTGACCCATTAAGATCAAAATGGGTCAACTTGGGTCAAGTTGACCAATTGGTCAAATCAAACAAGGTTGGTCAAAGTTCATATGACCATTTGAAATATTTTGGTGGCTTTGGTTTGATTCAATTTTTTTAGGTTTGAATTTGGTTCAATATGACCCTTTAGGTCAAGTTGGGTTCAACATCAATTGGGCTAGGTTAGGTCTAGTTGGCCAATTGAAGCTTTGGTCAAGTTCAACAAGTGCTTTAGAATGAACTTGACCCATTGGTTTCAGTCAATTTGACTTCAATTAAATTTTGACACATTTTGACTTTTTAGGTCAAGTTGGGTCAACTTGGGTCAAGTGATCAATTGGGCTAGATTAGGCTCAATTATTGGCTTGGTCAAGTTCAAACATTAGTCATGAATGAACTTAGATCATTGGTTTCAATCAATTTGGCCTATGGTGGATTTTGGCATATGGGTTTCATTTTATTGGTTGACTTGGTCAACCCCTAGGTTTGACTTGGTTTGACCCAATTTGAGTGGTTGATCATCTCATGAAGATTATTGATCATGATGAGAGAATTAGATGGGCTTAGTTCAATCTAATTTGGTTAGGATTAGAATTTGGCTCATAAGAGTACTTTAGGTCACTTTGGGTCAAGTGAGCCTAAGTGGGTCGAATGACTTAGTCAAAGCTTGACTTGAGTTTGAAGGAACTCACATATGGAGTTATGATTGAAATATAAATCTATTTGTAAGTGGTTTGTTGTCAAATGGGTTTTGATTCATTTGACAATTTGAAGTTCAAAGGGGTGAACATGAGTTTGACTTGGGTTTAATTTTTGAATTGAGTTTTAGTTAAGTGATTGAAGTTTGTATTTATATTTGGGTTCATGATTGAAGGATTCATTGAATCATGAAGGAAAATCAAGAGTTTGGCTTGATTTAAAATTGATTTGGCTAAGTTCAAGATTTTGACTTGAAAGGCTTAAGTTGGATTTTGAATGAGTTTGAGTTTGATATTTGGAAGTGGTTTTGATTGTTTGAATTTATATTTTATTTATATTTGTGAATATAAATTAGAATATAAATGGTTTATGAGAACATTTCAAGGATTTGAAGTGATTTGATCATGATCTTGTCGATGTCCTTAAGAGAAAATTAAGGGACTTAGAAAATATTTGGAGTCTGAGTTTGATTTATTTGAATTTATATTTCATTTATATATGTGAATATAAATGAAAATATGAATGAGTTATGAGAAAATTTCATGAATTTGAATTGATTTGAACATGATTTTAGCTAAGTCCTTTAAAGGACTTAGGAAAAGAAGAATTAGAATTTTAATTTTGAGTTTAGTTTGATTGATTTGAATTTATATTTAATGTATATATGTGAATATGAATGAGAATATAAATGAGTTATGAGAAAATCTCATGAATTTGAATTGATTTGAACATGATTTTGGCTAAGTCCTTAAGGTAGAAATTAAGGACTTAGAAAAGATTTTGAATTAGGAGTTTTAATTTGGATTTTGATTTGATTGATTTGAATTTATATTTCATTTATATATGTGAATATAAATGAAAATATAAATGAGTTATGAGAAAATTTCATGAATTTGAATTTATTTGAGGATGATTTTTAGGCTAAGTTCTTAAGAGAGGATTAAGGATTTAGGAAATATTTGGAATTTGGTATTTCAATCATGGGTTGCAATCATCAATTTCAATCATGGGTTTCAATCCTATGGCATTGATTTGAGTTTGGAGAAAATTAATTAGACTGGAATTGATTTAAGTTTCATGTTGATTTTATTTGGAGTTTGACTTGAAGGAAGGACGTAAGAAAAGTGGTTCAAGCTATCGGGTAATTTTCTAACACTCCTAAGGCATGACCTATTCCTATGGCTAACTCTTCTAAGTCTCTAGGGTTAGGTTGAGTGTCCACCTAATCACTAGATGTGCCTTATGACTCAGGATCTCTTAAAGTCTAGGAGGAGTCCTATGTGTAAGATGGAGGGGTTGAGAATTCATTCTAAAAATGAGGTCAATAAAGGACCCTCAATAAGTGTGGAGTGACTAACAAGGAACACCGCACGTATTGGTATTGACCGCAACGATCAATAACACCAAACGATCACAAGCACTAACAGAGATGATCTACTCCTAACCTGGGTGTAGAAAGAATCCAAAACTTAATTCAATGTGGCTCTACTTATGTCAAGGACATAAAAGAGGGAAGGAGAAATCCACTAGGGATAGAGTATGTGAACCTTCCACTAGGGAAGCAGGTTCAAGTCATCCGCAAAGGGATGAGAGGTTTGATTTGATTTGAGTCTCACTGGGGAGAAAGGTTCACTAGGGAAGAGGGTTGAATTTGTTTCAATTTTTAGATTTGGGATTTTTGAGATGGACCATGTTGGTTTGCGATGGACTGCATTGGGTAGGAGCCATGGAGGCCTAGACCTAATTCAGATTTACCAATCCAAAGGGGTAGTCTACCTAAACACATAGTACGACTAGCCAATCAAAGGGATGTCTTTCAATATGCAACAGTTGTAATAGGAAGAAAGTGTGGTAGACTTACATCCTCCAAAGTAGGGACCAATTGTAATCTGTTGGTAAGGCAACAGATTGAACCCAACCTAGGGCTGACTATTGAATAAATGTCATTGAGGGACTTAGATCAACTCAAAGATAGTCAAGATTAATATCATTTTTAGATTTATTTTGATGGATTTTGTTGGTTTGTGATGGACTGCATTGAGTAGAAGCCCTAGAGGCCTAGACCTAATTCAAATTTACTAATCCAAAGGGGTAGCTTCCTGGCCGATGGGAGAACTATCAGACCAAAGGAGTGCTTTTTGGTTTGCAATGATCAATTGAAAGGAAGAAAGCTCAGGGACTCACATCTTCCACTATAAAAAACCACTGGGATGATTGGTTTCTTTGGGAAACAAACCAAACCTGACCTAAGGCTGCCTGTCAGTTTGCGACAATCATGCTAGAAAGAATATGTCATAGTCCTACATCTTCCAAAGCAAAATGACTGTCGGGGTAACCTTTTTATGGCAAAATAGATTGAACCGACCTAAGGGCGACTACAGAGTGAGTGTTGACTTAGGGATTTATCTCAACTCAAGTAGTCAGGCAATTCCTATAGGGAGTTCTGACCGCCTAAGATTAATGCTGCTTGGAAAAGGGGCCCTTTGGGGCTTGAATTCTAATCCACAATTATTATTTTTGTTTGTTTATTTTAACATGGACCTATTGGTTTTGCATCATCGAGAAGGAGCTTATATCATCCTAGACCTATCTCAGATTTACTAAACCAAGGGAGAATCTGCGCATCTGTTGAACAAATTCTCCAACCACAGGGCTTGGCTACTAGGAAAGGGGGACTGACCAATCCAAGAGTAACCCGGATAGTGTCTGAATGGGGTCATAAAGGACGTGACCCAAATAGAGTGCCCACAGGAGATGGGACCGCTAAGGGCTTAATCCAAAACCCTAGAGAAGATGACATGGCTAATCATATATCAAATAGGTATTTGGTGGCCAACTCAAGGAGAAAGCGTGGGTACTCACATCTGCCAAGAGTGGTGTATCCACTGGGTGAGTCACTATCAGCATAGCAAACATCAACCAACCTAAGGTGTCCATCGATTTGCAACAATCAGCCTAGGAAGAAAGCACAAGGACTCACATCCTCCCATAGCGGAACTAATTGCTAGGATAATCTTATCTTCACGATCGACCTAGGGTGACTACTTGAATGACTAGGGACTTATATCAACTCAAATGTAGTCAAGAAGAAATGAGCCTCTGTAGAACTTATCTTAAACCTCAAATATACTCGACCTAGTTAGATCTTGATGATTAGTTCAAGAAGAAAGCACGGGAACTCACATCTTCTTAAACAAAATCAACATAAGGTAGCTTACTTGCTACAAAGTGAAGTCTACCATACTAACAAGGTGCTTATTGGTTTGTAATGATCAAGTTAGGAAGAAAAAGTGGGGACTCACATCTTCCAAATAAGTGACCACTAGGGTGACATACTAGCGAGGTAGCATGTAGACCCAACCTAGAGCAACTAATGAGTGAGTGCCATAGAGGGCTTGCTCCCACATCAAAATAGCTCGAGATAAAAGATTTGTGTTTGTTATTTTGTGCATGTGTCAAAAAGAATAGGACACCTCTGGGGGACTCTTACACCTACCTTAAGCATGCTTGGGGATTTTGATGAAATGGTGCCACGGATGGCAACCGAGAATTCATACTAAGAAATGATGTCGCTTGGGTTCTCTCATACCTAACTTAGCTGTGTTAATCGAAATAGGATGCCTCTCGAGTTCTCTTACACCTATTATAATAGCGCCAGGAGATTGTGTTTGTGTTGTGAAAGAGGGATAGGATGCCACTGGGGGACTCTTACACCTACCCTAGACACGTCATAGCAGATTCGCAGGAAAAGCAAACAACGTTTCAAAGAAGAAAAGATTTTGATGAAATGGAATTAGATTTTTGTTCTTTGATAGAATTACTTTCAAACATGATTTATTTCATGTGTAACATTTCTTTAGATAGAGCCCATTAATTGGAAGCATTGGATGTTCCCCTTTATAATTAATAAGCTAATAAGATCCTCCTTGGTAGGCCTTCTTTATGACATAGGGGCTTTCCCAAGTGGGTTCAAACTTTCCTCCCATCTTTTGACAGGCAATAATTGGTCTCCTTAGGGTAGTTCTCTTCAAAAGACCTAGGCGAACCGACTTATTGTGAGCTTGAATCATTTTGGCCTTGTACAACTCGAGGTTTCTAGCATGCAGGCTCTCAAACCTTGAGCTCTTCTAACCATACTTTGCATTATGCTCTATAGTGATCTTGCCCAATGCTATCCTTAGTGATGGAGTTGAACTTCTAAAGGTAGAATACTTGGACCCATACACTAAGGAAAATGGGTAGGCGAGTTGAGTTCTGTGGTGGTGCGATAAGCCCACAAGGCTTCAACCAACTGCTCCTTCTACTATCATTTGTTGTCATCAAGAGTTTTCTTCAATATCTGGATGAGAGTTTTGTTGAATGCTTTCACTAAGCCATTTGCCCTGGGGTAGTAGATGGTGGAGTATCTCCAATCTATACCATATCTTCTGGCAAAGCTGTTGATCTTGGTGCTTTTGAATGCAGCACCATTATCCGATATAATTCATTGAGGCACCCCAAATCTATATACGATATGGCTCCTAAAAAATTGAAGCATATGCTGAACTATAACCCCTCTGAGTGGGATTCCCTCATCCCACTTGGAAAAGTAGTCGGTGGTAGCTAAGATGAAAAGATGCCCCTTGGAAGAAGGAGGATCGATCAGACCCACAATGTCGGTACCCTAACACTTGAATGGCCATGAGGACAATGTAAGGTGTAGAATGCTGGGTGGTTGGTGGAGGACCACACGGTGTACCAGACACTGATGGCATCTCCTAACTACATCCATGTAGTCTATAATTATTGAAGGTCAGTAGTATCCTAGTCTCTTGATCTTCATCTTCATCTTCAGACTAGATAGATGCACTCTACATAAATCTAAATGAACCTTAGTTACAATGACATGAGCTTCATGTTTGTCTAAATAATGTAACCATATCTAGTCAATGGATCGGCGGTACAGGGTGCCATCAACGAGAGCGTAGGAGAGAGCTCTCTGTTTCACCTGAAGGGCTTGTGACTTTTCTTGAGGTAGTTTGTCGGTATTCAAATAATCTATGAACGGTTGCCTCCAAAATAACTCCTTGTCCATTTTGGGAACGGTAACCTCCCCTTCAAGAGAAAGTCTCTCGATGAGTTCAACATCAATAAGGGATTTGACTTGTCTATTTTGAACCCTTATTAAAATGGACTCATCTTCCAGACATGCCAATTCTTTGGCAAGTTTGACCAAAGCATCTACTGCTGTATTCTCTGCTCGGGAAACCTTATTGATGGTGACATCAGGAATTTGGGCCAGCAGCTTCATGGTATACTCATGGTAATGACGAAGCTTGGGTTTGAGAGCCTTGTAGGACCTGACAATCTAGTTGATAACCAATTGAGAATCCCCAAAGATGTTGATGCTCTTGACACTGATAGTGATGGAAAACTCCAGATCGATAATCAAAGCCTCATATTCAGCTTCGTTGTTGGTGCAGGGGTTGGAAAGATAGTATAAGAATCTCATCACATCACGATCTTGAGTTAGGAGAACTATTCCTACCCCTTTCCTGGAAGAGTATATTATGGTGTTTCCCCTTTAAGAAAATAAGCTATATTATCAAAATATATCTCCCATTGGTGGTTGTTAACCTCCCCTAAGTTCATGATTTGTTCATCAAGGAGATCATCACTAAGCGGAGAATCAGCAAGAAGTGGGTGTGATGCTAAGAAATCCACTAGTGCTTGTCCTTTTATCGCACGGAGGGGTACAAATGTGATATCAAATTACGAGACGATCATGGACCATCGTGCCAAACATCTAGATAGCATCAACCGTGTCATGTAGTACTGCAGTGGATTGGTTCTGGAGATAAAGTTCACCTTATGAGAAAGCATATAGTGTCATAGCTTTCAAGAGGCAAAGATTAAAGCTAGGCAATATTTCTCAATAGGTGGATAGTTTGCTTCAGTAAGAATTAGATGATGGTTGAGATAGTAGAGAGAATTCTCCTTCTCTTCGTCATTGGCTTGGGCCAACAAGCATGAGAGTCATCATCAGCTGTAGAGGATGAGTGCCGCGGGATAGAACTAGAGCGGCTTCACCAAATACGCTTGATATCTTCAAAGGCATCGACACTTATCATCCACTTGAACTTGGCATCATTTTTAACAAGTGCTGGCTTGAATCTCCCGATGGGTTGGAAATTAAAGCATCTTAGATCGATCCTAAAGCGAGTTGAGTTAAACTCTTAGGATGTGGTCTAAGATAGCTTTGATCTTTTTGATCTATTTCTATTTCCGGTGACAATAAAAGGAATTTTCACGCTACTCCAAATTCACACTTTGGGGATTCATTTTGATGTTATATTATCTTAACCATACTCTCAAGTCAAAGAGATATCTTCCTTTCTCTCTTGACTACTAGATCATCAGCACTCGATGATGGATGAGTTCATTGAAGATCTCATGGCCCATTGGTATAGCACAAGCATTTTAAGGCCAAAGGCATGACCCTATAAAGATTCCAATCGGTTGAAAAGCAGTGTTTCTTTCATCTTAGAGACATCTTGATTTGGTTGTAGCAACCATCCATGAAAGAGAAATGAGATGAGCTCCACCATTAATTCTGGTATAGGAGGAGGAAACTCATCCTTATGACATGCCTTATTTAAGTCCCTAAAATTGATGCATATGTGAATTTGTTCATTCTTCTTCTTTACTAGGATGACATTGGCTAACCAGTTATTATATTTTTCTTCCCTGATGAAACCAAAATCGATCAATTTCTTGACTTCATAAATGACCTATTATTCTATTTCTAATTGCATGCGTCTAGGAGCTTGCTTAATAGGGGTAGCATTAGGATCTATTGTTAGCTTGTGCACTGCTACGTTAGGAGATAATCTGAGCATCTCTTCATAACTCCATGCAAAGCAGTCTTTAAACTCAGTCAATAGCCTAACTAATTCATTGGTTTCTTCTTCATTCAGTAATGAAATGATATACGTCAGGCGTGGATTTTCTTCTGTCTCGAGATTGATTTCTTTAAGCTTATCAATTATTGAATGGATCTCCTTTTCAAATTATGGCGGTGCACCTTTGATTTGAAAATCATCTAGATCATCTGAGGTTTTTAAATACACATTCTCATAATAATTGGGGGAGTGTGAAAAGAACCTATCTGATTCCAAATGATTGGTAACAACTAAGCAGTAATCATCATCATCGACTAAACCCACTATACCGAATCCTAGTCATACTCTTGATTGTACTTCCCTTCCTATAATATTCCATAGCTTTTCAAAGTACTCTGACCTGCATCTAGACCATGTATGAGGAACTAAACCTTTTTGTATAAGATTATAAAGATAAGGTGAGTAAAATTCAAATGGTAATCCATTAATTCTTTAAATGTATCATCCTCAAGTTCTACATCAACTTTAGGATTTAAGGATGATGATCCCAAAAAGAATCTCTTCGGCTTCATATTATTGGAAGACTTAGGGGCTTCCTTAACTACTAAACCTTCAACTTTTTGAGATGAAAGTGAGGTTAGAGCTAAGGTTCCCAACTCTAATAGTCTCACATAAACTGATTCGAATACTTTGCTTTGTGGAGATCCGTCTTCATCTTGTTGGATCAAAGTCACCTCCAATGGAACCCATTGAGAGGGGTTGGTATACTAATCACATTAGACTCATCCTTCTGAATTCCAAGTCTATGTGAATAGTAGGGGTACTATGAACTAGAATGACCTCTGTTGGGCGGGGCCAACCAGAAGTCTTCCTCTATTTTCTACCTGCACTACCTGGTGGAGGATGGGTCATCCCCACATGTCCATATGATCAAATAAACTGTGGGTGGAATGTGATATGCGGATCTATTTCTTCTTCAATTCCCTTTTCTTGTTCACTTGGATTTTCATTTTTCTTTCCTTTTTCTTTTATCTTTTCTTCTTCTTTTATCTTTTCTTTTTTCTTTATTTTCTTTTTCAATTTGAGTTTTGTCCAAGTTCATGAGAAAGGGCGTTTTGAGGAAGATAGTAGGTCACATCATCATAAATCTCAACCTCTCTGACTGAAAATGGCTTTTCATCCCCATTAACACGGTATTCAATCCCATCTTTTCTTACCTTAGTGCACTAATGGAGGGAGAATGAATTATCTTATTTTGATGTATCCAACGCCTGCTGAGCAAAGCAGTGAATGAAGTATTTGAAACAATGATGTAAAATATGGCTTCAATCTTCCAGTCACCTATCTCCAAAGGTAACACTATGGGCCCGCTCACCTTGTTCATTGAATCCTCTCAACATCATCCAATCTCCTCGGAGTGTGGAGATGTCGATCCTCAAATAGGCAAGGGTCTTTAGACTCATAATTTTCACTGATGCACCTGGATCCATGAGAACTCTACCAAGTCTAAACCTATCCATGTCGACTATGATTTAGAGGGGACGGTTGTGCTCCAAGTCCCCCAGAAGTAGGTCTTCATCTGTGAAGGTGATCCCCTTGGCTTCTTTTGTGTAATATGTCTCCTCACCTATAGTGCTCAACTGAGCTAAGCATATCTCAGGATCAAGGAGAGCCTTGATTAATGATTCTCTCATCTCTTTAGATAAGACAAGGGCATTGTACGGTACCAATGATTTATTTCCCTTTATCTTGAGGTGCTGCCCTAGGAGGTAGAACCCTGCCACTACGGAGGTTGAGTTCAATGATCTCTTGTGGTAGGATAATGGAAGGTTCTACCTGCACATCAGGCTCACCTACAGCTTCTCTTATGGGTTCCTCAAAATCGGATGATTCTAAGTCTATCTCAAGAGGTGAACCCATAGCATTCAGAGTAGGAAAGTCCAAATCTGAATCAGAAAGAGGAAGATCAAAATTATTATAATTATTTTGACTTGAAGAGTTATCATTAAAAATAGAAGTAGACAACCCATCAGAAGTGACATAGATGTAATTCAAGCAAGCTTTATTCTTCAATTTCTTGGATTTGATAGGTGGTATAAAGTAGAAATCAAGTAAAGTGAGTGGGGTAGGGGATTTGATGCCCGTATCCATCGATATAAGAGTTTACTAGTAGAAGAAGAAGAACTTAGCTGAAGTGGAGGAAGTCATCAATGTGGTAGCTACAATGGTAGACTAGAGGCTGGACTTAGTCAGTGATTTCGCTACCTGGTTGTCTCATGCTGACACATGATGCTACTACTGCTGAGCTCCCCCTTTCCCTGAATTGGCACTGGCAACTTGCAAACCTTCTTTGATGTTAGAGGATTGAGCTAACTCAGGCACTTGCAAGGAAAGTTTCTTGATCTTCTGAATGATCTTTTTAGAGGTTTTGGATAAAGAAATATCCCAACCTTCTTTGGTTTTGGAAGGATCACAAGTATCCCCAAGGATTACCCTAATGGAACTAGATGGTTGTTCTACTAAGTGTTCCTTCGGGATAACTACAACACCTATCTTGAAGGTATGTTCAAGCTAGTCCTTAAATGTGAAGCAATCCTCCAAAACATGACCAGGCATATGGTGGTAGGGGCAAAAGTTGTAACAACTGGCCTTGAAGTGTGCAATATGCTACCTCAGGTTTCCACTACCATCAAAGCTCTTGAAGGAAGGTGGCATGAAACCCTTGGGATATTGTATTGCATCAAATTCCTCTGGGTATGGTCTACTCTTTGGAACTGATTATCCTCCTAGAGCTTAAGCCAACGCTTCCTTCACATGCTGCTTAATCATGGATCTGATGTCTTTCTCCTGTATGGAGGTACTTTCCACTACCTTCCTATACATGCTAGTGTTACCTTGCTCAATGGGAGGTAAGGTCTTGGCTGGGTCCATGACATGCACTAACTCTAGCTGACTAATATCGGCTGTAGTTGGATGAATTGTTGGAGCTTATTTCTAAAATACTGAGATTGCTGCCAACAAGTCCTCAAGATGCCTCACCATCCAATCTATATGCTTGTCTTCCTTCTTTAACTAATATCGAAGGTATTGGGCTGATTGGGCTGTGTCTTCCTGATCAATCACATCACCTTCCATGGTCTGCTGCTCCCTGAGGAAGGATCCCCTGGTATTTACCATACAGACTCCGGCTGAGTCTCCCAACAAATCATCTTCGTTGGGATCAAAGTTGGCCTTCTCCTCATTTGACCAGTCATACCACAGAATTTCCTTCTTCTCTATAAGATAATGTTCTACTATCTCCTCAAGAGAATGATCAATTTGAATGGGCATAAATGATTTTGGCTTATCGGTGTGATCACTATCATGTCTTGAAGGCACTGACCTGCTTCTTCGAGAATCAATCTATGAGGATTGTACTCACTAGAAAAACACACTTCATTATCACTGGAGGGTTCTACTATCATAGTTGTTGGGCTATCATGCTCCTCTACAATAGCTACCATCTCCATGTCTTGGTGTTGGTGAAGGATGACCACTATGCTTTTGGGTTGCCATTCCCTCCGCACCACCACTAGGTTGGCGAGGAGAGCTTGGCTTGTCTGTGGGTGTAGATGGAATCCTCATCATAGTTGGATCACCAACGGGGTATGGTTCTCTTCGGATATGACCTTCATGGCCTTCAGTGGAACTAGAGATGTTGTGACATGAGCGGTGGGGAGGCAGTGGTGTGGTGGAGACACCACCGACTCTCTGACAGGGACCCTCTTCTATGATGGCCATAGTAAAATGCTATGTCTATGATCATGCGGGTAGCATCGATCAAGAAATCAATAAGTACAAGGCCGCGCTGATCAAACCTCCATCTCTCGGTGATAGTATGATGAGATGGCCTCTCTCTCTCATCATAGGTGTTTCCCACACTATGGGGATGATAGATCTCAAAAAATTGAGCTCCAGACTTAAGCGTTTCCACTGGCATAAAATTGTGGCATACAGACCTCCTTCAAGTGGCGGGGTGTTGAACCACTGGAGGTGAAGTACGAATCCTCCTAGCATCCTCTTTGTCTGACCTAGAGAGAGGATGAAACTAGTTCGTTGCAACCAGTGGGGTGATCAGAGTAGGTACCTCCTATACAACTGACTATGTAGCAGCCTCCATCTCACTAGCAATCCTGGTATGATATCGCTTAATCATGCTATTTTTATTTCTCTTTTGTGTTTGGGTAGGATGAGTTAAGTAAGAACTAGACCCAACCTCAAAGGCTGGGGAGGCAATCTGGATCATAGGAGCCTTACCCTTAGAGGGTGCCAAAGAGTGGGTGCTAGCCCTTACCAGAGCACGAAACGGGGTGCTGGTCTTTGTCAGCACTTCTAATGGGACTACCCACTTTCCTCTTTAATGAGGGGATGTCAAAATCGGGTAAAAGCGATCACGGATGACGCTTACCACCCACGTCCGGCGGTTGTGAGGGAGTGCCCTCAGAGGTGATCTTCACTCCCTCAAAACCTCTACCGAAATGGATAAGGTGGGTATGATCAGCTGGAGATTGGCTTGATCCAAGGCCAAGTCCATGCCATAGGGGAAAGTGAATATAAACTTCTATGAGCTTGCCATTTCTAATCAACTGAAAAACTGAATGACTAAACTATAGTTGTAATTGTGACTGATGTTGAGAATCTGCAATATTGGAAACAAGCTTGAATTAGATTTCTATTTTTGTTGATTTTGAATTTGAATTTAAAATTTGAACCCACATCCAACATCTTGGAAGTGCTGAGTGGGGTTCAAATGGATTTAGAGAAGATTTAAAAATTTGATTGGAAATAGGAATTTTTGAATATGAATCCAACTTCAACAAATTTGGGTATGTTGAAAAATGGATTCAAAAATTATTTTTTTTAGAAAGATGCTTCCATAGGTTCATGTTTGAAATTAGATTTTGATTTGAAGACCCTTTCCTTTAACAAATTTGGGTATGTTAAAGTAAGGGTCAATTGGTTTAGTTTTTGATTTGGTATATTGGAATTTTACTCACTTAGCAAATTTGGGTGTGCTAAGTGAAGTGTTTGAAAATAATTGTTTCTTTTTGTGAATTGTTGTTGATTTTGAAAATTGAAATTCCCACTTAGCAAATTTAGGTATGCCAAGTGAAGAACCCAAGTGTGTTTTGTTTTTTGAAAGCATTTTGAAAATAGGATTCTTAGCAAATTTGAGTATGCTAACGAAGCCCTGAAGTATTTCATTTGTTTTGGATATTTTGATTTTTGCAAAAGTAGGATCCTTAGCAAATTTGGGTATGCTAAGGAAATCCTAATGTGTTTCCTTTTGGTTTTGATTTGTTTTTGATTGAAAGTGGAGACTTTACTTTAGCAAATATGGTATGATAAAGATGAAGTTCCACTTAATTTTGTGAAATGGAAATTTCACTTAGCAAATTTGAGTATGCTAAATGAAATTCCAAAAGATGTGTTCAAAATTTTTGTGTTTTGGTTTATTTTGAAAATGGAAGCTTCATTTTAGCAAATTTGGTATGCTAAAGAGTGAAGTTCAAAAAGTGCTTTTTGTAAATTTTTGTGAAGTAGAAATTTCATTTAGCAAATTTGAGTATGCTAAATGGAATTCCAAAGGTGTTTCAAATTTTCATTTTGAATTTTGAAAAAGGAAGACTTCATTTTAGCAAATGGGGTATGCTAAATTGAAGTCCCAAATATTGAAAATTTTTATGGGATGGATTTTTACTTAGCGAATTTGAGTATGCTAAATGAAATTTCCAAAATTGTGTTTCAACTTTTATTCATGCTAGAATCAAGTTCCAAATGTATTTTGAAAATTTTATTTTTCAAATTTGGAGACTTCACTTAGCAAATTTGACTGTACTAAATGAAGTTCCAAATGTGTTTGGAATTTTGAAAATATAATTGTTAAATTTTGATTTTTGAAAAGAAGACTTCCATCTAACAAATTTGGGTATGGAGAAATGCAAGTCAATCTTATTTTTGCAAAATGTGAAAATTTTGTTTTGTGTGAGATTATTCAATTTGAAAGAGGGAATTCCAACTTAATCATATATGGGATATGTTTAAGTGGAATTTCCAAATGATGTTATTTTTATTTAGGAATGAAATCTTCATTCAATAAATTTGATATATTGAATGAAGATGTTCATATGTGCTTTTGAAAAATTTAGTCTTGTTTGAAAATGAAACTTCCATTCAATAAGTATGGGTATATTGAATGGAAAGGTTCATATGTGCTTTTTTTTTGGAAGTTTTTTTTAAATTTTGATTTTGATTTTTGTAAAGATGATTGTTCATTTTATTTTTGAAAATAAAATCTTCATCAAAATGAATTGAGGGAAGATGTTCATTTGTGCTTTTGGAAAAGATTGTTAGTTTATTTTGAAGATTCCTACAATTATGAGAATTGTTAGATGAGGGTGATTTAGAAAATTTTGAAAAATATTTTATGTGCATTTTTTGAAAGAGTGCTTTTTTGAAAAGCAAGATTTTGTCTTTATTATTTTAGAATGAACATTTCCTTATCATAAAAATGACAAGGTGGAAGACTTTCAATATTTCCTTTTTTATTTAGAACTTTTTATTTTTACCGATTGGAGAACCCAAGGGGGGTTTTAAGACCAACTCGGGGTGAGGTCCTAAAACCTAAAGATGTTGGCTAGCTTAACTTAGGAATGAAATAAGCTAAGTGCCAACGGAACAAAAGATAGTCTCGAATTCATACGAAAGTACAAACCCACATCATTACTTGAAGACAATGATCATTTACCAAAGATGGAGAGAGGAACCATCCTCAGTGGAGTCGCCAAAAAAATTTGTGGTGAAATTTTAATATAAGACTTCTAAAAGAATAAGATATATACTTCCACACTCTATATGGGATAAAATGAGGATAGAAATATATATATCTCTTCTTTTAATACATTTTGACACCACGTAGATCCGCAGATGTTCTTATTGAGGGTGATCGGGTATGACATTGAGGAGAGGTGTACTATCTCGAAAGATAAAAGTCACCACCCTAGAATGGACCTAATCACCTCAACAAGGACTCCTAAGGACAATGGGTCTGCATGTGTACCAAAGATTCTTCCCCTACTTTACATGGAAAAGTAAAGTAGGGTTTATTTTAAATTGGGTTTGTTAAGTTCCATATAGGGGCAAGCCCTCATAATTAATTATGTCTTATGAAATGAGATCCTTTAGGAATACTCTCGATTAAGGAAAAATAATTGTTGTCTCCAAAGATTTCAATAGGTAGGACTATCAATCGATTTGTTTATTTTGGAAGATCAAATGGGATTGATCAAAGAGAGGGAGTTATTATTGAAGCCAAATGAAGATAAATAGGAGATACTCATGATACTAGAAACCAAGCACCTCAAACTATCCTATGGTTGGGCTTTATATTTTTGAAATTGAATTATTCATTTGACTTTTTGTTAGAAGTTTAGGACTTATGATTCCATAACACAAGATTAAAGAAATTCCTAATAGGCGAGGATTTATGCTTATGGCCCATGGAAGGGAGAAGCAACCTCAGAAATCTAGGAAGCTTTGGCGAGGGCCAAAAGCATAACCTAAATCTAAGGCAAAAATGGGTATTTGGTTTGCTTCCGCAAGAGAGGACAAACCACCCGACTGCTTGGACTTACAACCACCTAGCGGTGGCAGCCAACTAAATTCTCCTATGATTTTAAATTCATGTAGGCAAGTCATATGCTTTATGCAAGATAGCTAGGTTGTTATTTATTTGGAAAAAGACTAAGCCCTTAAACTCATTCCCTAAATAGACTGGACCATGTAAGGGTATGCTTCAAATGACCTAAATCTAATGTAATTCATATTACATTTTTATTTTCAATTTTGGATAATCATTTTGACTCAAGCTAATAGGATTCATATGCTTAATGCATGAGAAATGAGATTATTGGATAAAATCAGTGAGAAGGGAAGAGGTGTGCTTCCACTATGGCTCTCAAAGGTCAAGCCAATTTTCAATGGTAAAGGTGGAAGCCCTCAATCAAGAGTGAAAATAATATGCATTTGTGCATGATGTTAAAAATGAAATCATCAAGCTAAAGGGTTGCTAATTCTTTTATCTTTATTTTTAGCCTAAGCTTTAGGTGAGGTTATGAGTTGTTTATTTTTAATTTTGAATTGTTAAATTTAGTCAAAGATTTATTTTTTCTTAAGAGCCTAATCCACATCCAGGCCATACATTAAGCAAGGAAGCAATTAAGAAAAAGATGTCATCTGAATGCACAAGCTAAACAAATCATTAATCAATTTATAAAGCTAATCATAAAAGAATAATAGGTCATTTATGGTCGGACACCACCGCACAAACTCGAAAACAAATTGGGTAGTCGATCTCTACCTTTATACAACCTGGATTATAAATGAATTGAATACAATTAAGCAAGGAACTCATTATTATGGGGGGTCTTCAAGCTTCATTTCTTCATTCTTCTTTTCTTCTTTCTTCTTTGGCTCCTTCTTTTGGATGGTTGGAAGGTGGATGCTCCAAAGGCTTCACATGGTGCATAAGATGAGATCTTATGACTAATGCTCATCCTAATCTCCATAACAATCATTCCAAAATCCTAAATGTAAAAATTACATGAAAAGGAAAAGTAAATCTAGTTAACACTTGCAAAATAAAGATTAGCTAGCTAAACAAACCACACAAAATCCCAAGCATGTATATTGGACTTATCACCCACACATGGTGACTAAGTCACGGCCTATTGGATTATGCTTAGTATAAGCACACAAAAAGCATTTATATTTTTATTTATCATGCCTTAAGCATAATCCCTACAGATAATGGTTAGACTAAGATCTACCATTCATTCTACACATTCACTCTAACATCAGACTAAAACATATATCACAAAATAAAAGCAAACATCAAACCATGCACCTAAAGCTAGAAGTGGTGAATTAGCCTAATGTGTGTGCTTTAGAGGTTTGTGTGGTATGCTTAGCTATGGCTTTAAGTTAGAATTTTCTAAGTGTGAAGAATGTTCAACTTAGAGGAGGGTATCATTTAAGTGATTTAATTATTTCATATTGATTTTATTTATATTTTGATTGGGTTCAAGCGAATCCTAGAATTAATTACTAAGTTATAAATAGAAGGAAAGAGAAGAGAACTCCTCTTTCCTTCCCTAACCTAAGTAATTTCTAAAGTGGATTCATATTTTAATTTTGTTTAGTGAATATTTTATTATGTGTTTTAATTAATCCTAAGTTTAGATGAACTCTAAACAAACCTATTCAAAAGAAAGGCATTTAAGATTAAGTAAATGAACTAAATTCACAAAACATACATCACTTCATCTCTTTCCCAACATGTATAACATGCATATGAATAAGTCCTAAGCATATCTATACATACAAATGGGAATGTTTAGCACTTTATGATGCATGCTAAGTAGTTCATTTAAGAAAATTTGAATGTTTATGTTGCATGATTTTCATTTAAGTAGCAATGGGGTTTCTTATCCAATTTTTACATGCACATATGAATGTGTGAAAGGCATAAGTGAGTACGACACGTTGTTAACCAAGGGTGTAAGGTACAAGACTTACTTAGGGCTACTTAAAATCTTGCAACCTTAGGGTTGTCCAGACTAATATACCAGTTTCCTTAAATACAAGCATGTGTACAAAAGAAATGAATGGAAAAGAAAGAATGCAAAAGTTTATTGGTTGATTTATTTTTGTTTATATAATTTATATGCACAAGTATAGGTATCCTTCTTAAGTAATAGCATAGGAATGAATAGGATATGGAATTAGGCAAGTGTTAAGTTCTTTTCAAATGAATTATACACTTTGTCAAATCCTATTCAAAACTATACTAAAAGAGAGGAGAAGAAAAACCTACACTAAGCACATCCTTATATTTTACTCACATGCAAACTTATAAGTAAGATATAAGTAACACACTTTTAGTTTTGATAATTCAATCATATATTTTGAAAATCATTTGGATATAATAGTGAAAATAGCCACTCATATTCTTACTTTAGCCAAAATATGCAATTTGACATAAAGGAAACATTTTCATTTTAAATTCAATTTTTGAAAAGCATGAATGCATGAAATCATATGACACACAAGTTTAGTATGTTGGGAAAGAACCGAGGTAATGAAAAAATGTAAACACATTTGCCTTAATTAATTCCTAAAGGCAATCTCATGAAATAAGAAAGCTTAAACTAAATCAAAGTTTGTTTAATGTGATTTTTATTTCATCTTGATTTAATTTGAAAATGTGAATTGAGTTTACTGTTCCTAACCCATTCCCACATGCGTTTGATATTTTTGTTCAATTTTTAGATGACTAAATTCATTTTATATATTGATTAGGTTAAGGTATGAATTAAGAATGTTAATTACCCCTTACTTACACCACCTTAGCATAGTTAATCAAATAATTATGAGCCAATGAAATGACATAAAATCTCACAAGGAATTTAAATTTGTAATGCACCTAGGAAGAAAAGGGCCTAATGCAAATTGGCTTGATTAATGATTAATTAAGCTAAGAGTTTAACTTAAGTAATTTAAAATACCTCACACATAGTTGAATTTTGATTTCCTTAATTGTACTTAGGCTCTTAAACACTTAAGCATCTACCCCAAGTAGATTAATTGAGTTCTAGAAAGTTTATAATTTTAAGAAATTAATTAAGAGGGTAATTAGTAAATTAACCCTTTAATTAAGAGAGGATTAAGAAAGAAAAGGGGGTTTAAGGAATAGCTTAGGAAATGCCCCAAAATTATTCCCTAAACCTCCTATTCACTAAAATAGACCTTAATCAACTTCATCAAAGGATTAAATCACTAATCAAACCCTTAATTAACCTTAATTATATTAAGGGTATAATTAGGAAATGAATTAACAATTCCCCAAATTAAGCCATGAATAAATCCTAAGAAAATTAGGGGAGGTAGAAGTCATACCTCAAAATATACTCAAAAAGTTTTGGAATAATTAATGATTAATTAAAGGGTAATTAGCAAATTAATATTCCTAATAAAACCCAAAATCAGAGAAAGACACTATTCAAAATCAATTAAAATTAATTTTATAAAATTCGAGATCAAATTATCTATTCAATGCAATTTATTTCATTTTTTTTATTTTTCTATGTTGAGATATGAATTTTAGACATTTATGTATTTAATTAGAATTATTTAAATCCTAATTAAATCCTTAATCCTACATACGCATAGGCGACCGCACGGACTTTTATGCACCTCCCCATTCATTGTTTAAAATATCACATCGTAGTGCCGCGTGGTGGCGGCACTATGCGCTTTCTCCTCAGCCATCCGATCAAAGATCGGATGGTTGAAATTAAAGCTGCGGATCAGAGGATTTAAAATAAATATATAGCATGTTTTAATCTCAATCGTCCATCCAAAATGTGCTGATGGTCGGCCAGAGATCGTTCCCAGATCTCCCCTGTGAACAATGGAGGCCATCCATGTTTTAGGGGATGATCCGAGCTCGATTGATCTCAAATTGATCCCAAATTTTACCCATACCATCAACATGCATAGAAGATTACATCCAACGATCAAGATCCTATGAGATTAACATTTCTTTCACAAAGCTCCACACCACATTGAGTTTAATGATTGAAACATGGCTAAGCTTATCGGAGGTGATCAACAGCGCTCGATTCTCTTGAAGAAGCTTCGTCCAATTAAGATGAAGCATTGCTGAAAGTTTAAGGGGTTGAGGTTAAGTGTATCTTCCTATGGGTCACCTCCTCCTTACCTTGAGCTCGGCTTTGATTGAATTGGATCTCCCCTTGCTTTAAGAACTAGGAAGAGAGCTTGGGTGCACTCGACTTGGTCCTCTGATGAAGCTTGAAGAAGGAATTGAGTGGAGTTTGAGTGTGGAGAAAGTTGGCAATTCAATGGACCTCCTATTTTTACTTAAGAAAAACTAAGAAGATGCAAATTGAATATCTCTCTAGGATGCTTAATATCACTTGCAAATGGTTCATATGACTCTCTCTCACTTATCGACTATGGCTTTATCAAGATTCAAAACAATTAGGGGGAGTATATCTCCCCCCTTTGGCAATCGAATGGTTGAGCATAAGCTTATCATTTTGATCCAATTTCTTTGATTCAGTGGGTTGTTTGAGCTATTAGGATTGTCCTTGAGTTTGATTGGGCCAGAGGAGTGGGAATATGAACTCCCCATATGCTTCCTTTGGGTGTAAAGAAGATTCCCATGTGGCCATTTCCATGCACATGGTCGGTTTGGCCATTGGGTCAAGTTGGGTGACCCAAACCCATTGGGTTGGGTGCACCACCCTCCCAAATGTTCACTTGATCCACTAGGAAAGTATTAAGTAGGTATGAAGAGGATTTGACCAAATTTCAAGTGGAATTAGCCAAAATTTTCTCTATGGCTAGAGGTAAAATGGTGATTTGGTAGATTTTTGAATTTGGGAATGTTTGGTATGTTGAGAAAATAGGTTTGGCCAAGTTTCATTGGATTTGGAGTTCATTTGGTATAGTTGGCTCATGTTGACCCAATTAGGTCAAAATGGGACAACTTGGGTCAAGTTGACCAATTGGTCAAATTGGGTCAAACCAAATATTTCAAGTTCATATGACCATTTCAAATGTTTTGGTGGCTTTGGTTTGGTTCAATTTGGTTTAGGTTTGAATTTGGTTTAATATTACCCTTTAGGTCAAGTTGGGTTCAAGGTCAATTGGGCTAGGTTAGGTCTAGTTGGCCAATTGAGGCTTTGGTCAATTTCAACAAGTGATTTAGAATGAACTTGGCCCATTAGTTTCAATCAATATGGCTTAGATCAAATTTTGACATATTTTGACTTTTTAGGTCAAATTGGGTCAACTTAGGTTAAGTGGCCAATTGGGCTAGGTTAAGCTCAAATGTTGACTTGGTCAAGTTCAAACATTAGTCATGAATGAACTTAGATCATTGATTTAAATTAATTTGGCCTATCGTGATTTTCGGCTATGTTGGGTTTTATTTTGGCTAAGTGTTGACTTGGTCAACCCTTACGTTTGACTTGGTTTGACCCAATTTGAGTGATTGTTGATCATGATGAGAGGCATAGATGGGCTTAGTTCAATCCAATTTGCTTAGGATTAAAATTTGGCTCATAAGAGTACTTTAGGTCATTTTGGTTCAAGTAAGCCTAAGTGGGTCAAATGGCTTTGTCAAAGCTTGATTTGAATTTGATTGAACTCACATATGGACTTATGATTGAAATATAAATCCATTTGCAAGTGGTTTGTTGTCAAATGGGTTTTGATTCATTTGGCAATTTCAAGTTCAAAGGGGTGAACATGAGTTTGACTTGGGTTTGATTTTTGAATTGAGTTTTGGTTAAGTGATTGAACTTTGTATTTATATTTGGGTTCATGATTGAAGGATTGATTGAATCATGAAGGAAAATCAAGATTTTAGCTTGATTTAAAATTGATTTGGCTAAGTTCAAGATTTTGACTTTGAAAGGCTTAGGTTGGATTTTGAATGAATTTGAGTTTGATTTTTGAAAGTGGTTTTGATTGTTTGCATTTATATTTCATTTATATTTGTGAATATAAATGAGAATATAAATGGTTTATGAGAAAATTTCAAGGATTTGAAGTGATTTGATCATGATCTAGGCTAAGTCCTTAAGAGAAAATTAAGGGACTTAGAAAATATTTGGAGTTTGGATTTGATTGGTTTGAATTTATATTTCATTTATATATGTGAATATAAATGAAAATATAAATGAGTTATGAGAAAATTTCATGAATTTGAATTGATTTGAACATAATTTTGGCTAAGTCCTTAAGATGGAAATTAAGGATTAGGAAAGATTTTGAATTAGGAATTTGAATTTTGAGTTTAGTTTGATTGACTTGAATTTATATTTCATTTATATATGAATATGAATGAGAATATAAATGAGTTATGACAAAATTTCATGAATTTGAATTGATTTGAACATGAATTTGGCTAAGTCCTTAAGGTGGAAATTAAGGACTTAGAAAAGATCTTGAATTAGGAGTTTGAATTTGAATTTTAATTTGATTGATTTGAATTTATATTTCATATATATATGTGAATATAAATGAAAATATAAATGAGTTATGAGAAAATTTCATGAATTTGAATTGATTTGAAAATGATTTTTAGGTTAAGTCCTTAAGAGAGGATTAAGGATTTGGGAAATATTTGGAATTTGGAATTTCAATCATGGGTTTCAATCCTATGGCATTGATTTGAGCTTGGAGAAAATCAATTAGGCTGTAATTAATTTAGGTTTCATGTTGATTTGATTTAGAGTTTGACTTGATGGAAGGAAGTGAGGAAAGTAGTTCAAGCTATAGGGTAGACAGATTTTCCTAACACCCTTAAGGCATGACCTATTCCTTTGGCTAACTCTTCTAAGTCTCTAGGGTTAGGTTGAGTGTCCTCCTAATCACTAGGTGTGTCTTAGGACTAAGGATCTCTTAAAGTCTAGGAGGAGTCCTATGTCTAAGATGGAGGGGTTGAGAACTCATTCTACAAATGAGGTCAACAGGGGATAATTAGTGAATTAACCCTTAATTAAGGATAATTAAGGAAGAAAAGGGGGTTTAAGGAATATCTCAAGAAAAATATCCAAAAATTATTCCTTAAACATCATACTCACTCAATCAAAACTTAATTGACTCAATTAGAGGGTTAAACCACTAATTATGCCCTTAATTAAGCTTAAGTACATTAAGGGAGTGATTAAGGAATGAACTAGCAATTTCTTTAATTAAGCCACCAATAAATCCCAAGTAAATTAGGGGAGGCTAGAATCATCCCATTAATTAAGCATAAAATTTTTGGGATTAATCAGTAGAGTAATTAAAGGGTAATTAAAAAAATAATATTTCTAATAAAACCCAAATTCAGAGCAAAATACTATTCAAAATCCATTAAAATGAATTTTAAAATATTCTATATTTAGTTATCTATCCAATGCAATTTATTTCATATTTTTTATTTTTCTAGGCTTAGATATGAATTTTAGAAGTTTCCATAATTAATTAGAATATTTAAATACGCTAATTAAGTATTTAATCACGTCGGCGCCACGTGGGCCGGTGACGCGGCATGTGCTTTCCTCATGGCGCGACGAGATTGACTCTTTAACCTATCATATCGTAGCGCCACATCAGTGGTGGCGCTAAACGCTTTCTCCTCAGTCTTCTAATCAAGGATCGGACAGCTAAAATTATTGTTGCAAATCAGAGGGATAAATCATGGGATGCTACGTGTTTTAATCTCAACCGTCCATCCAAAACATGTGGAGGAACGGCCAGAGATTCATCCCTGCCACCATCCATCTTTGAAGCCATGATCCAAGCTCGATTGAGCTTGGATTGGATTGAAAATCAACCCACACCATCCAAGCATGAGTACAAGTACATCTAACGGCTAGATCAACATAAAATTGAAGTCCACTTCACAAATGACCAACATACATTGAACTTATGCTTGGTTTAATGGCATACCTTGCCAGAGGTGATCACCGGTGCTCGATGCCCTTGGAGAAGCTTCGTCTGATTGAGATGAAGCTTTGCTGAGAGTTTAAGCTCTTGAGATTGGGTGGTTGCTTCTAGAGACCAACTCCCCTTTTCCTTGACTTGGTCTTGATCAAGGTGACTTCTCCCTGGCCTCAAAAACTTAGGAAAGAGCTTGGGTGATTGAGCTCACTGATGGAGCTTGCAAAAGTAATTGCACTGGTTTTGAGTGGAGTCAATTGGATTCTGAGTGGAGCTCCCCTATTTCAAGCTGCGAAAATCGAGAAGTGGGAATTTCAAACTCTCTCTAGGAAGCTTGGGAAGACTAACTAGGGATTGCTCTGAGTTCTTATGCTTCAATCGACTGAGCGAGAGTGAAAATTTTATTGAATAAGGAGGAGTATATCTCCCCCTTTGGCAATCGGATGGCCGAGCAATGCCCAGCCATTTTGATCCAATTGACCATAAGGAGTGGGTTTGTTAGGTCATTTAAGGTGTCCTTGAATTCAGTTTTGGCCAGGGAGTGGAATGGTGAAGTGGCCATGTGCTTGAATTGAGTGTAAGGAGGATACCATGTGCTCCATTTCAAGGCATGTGGTCAATTTGGAAATTTGTCCAAGTTGAGTGCACCACACTCCCTAGTGTTCACTTGATCCACTAAGAGGGTGTCAAGTGGTTGTGGAGAAGATTTAACCAAATTCTAGGTGGATTTGGCCAAAATTTATAATATGGCCTAGGGGTAAAATAGTCATTTGATCTTGATTTTAGTTTGGGTATGTTTGATATGATGAGAAAATAGGTTTGGCCAAGTTTCATTGAATTTGGAGTTGGTTTGATATGATTTGGCTCATGTTGACCCATTTAGGTCAAAATGGGTCAACTTAGGTCAAGTTGACCAAATGGTCAAATTGGCTCAAACCAAGGTTGGGTCAAGTTCACATGACCATTTGAAATATTTTGGTGGCTTTGGTTTGATTCAATTTGGTTTAGGTTTGAATTTAGTTCATTTGATTTCATTTAGGTCAAATGGGTCAAGTTGACCAATTTGACCCATTTGATCTATTTGAGCTAGGTCATGGGTAGTTTTAGGTTTTGTTAGTCATATGAAAGGGATTGGCATCTTTGTTTCCAATAAATTTTGGTTAAGTTTGAATTTGGCTCAATATAACCCTTTAGGTCAAGTTGGGTTCAAGGTCAATTCGGCTAGGTTAGGTCTAGTTGGCCAATTGAGGCTTTGGTCAAGTTCAACAATCATTTTGCGATGAACTTGACCCATTGGTTTTAATCAATTTGGCTTAGATTAAGTTTTGACACATTTTGACTTTTTAGGTCAAGTTGGGTCAACTTGGGTCAAGTGGCCAATTGAGCTAGGTTAGGCTCAAATGTTGACTTGGTCAAGTTCAAACATTGATCATGAATAAACTTAGTTCATTGGTTTCAATCAATTTGGCTTAGGGTGGATTTTGGCTATATTGGGTTTCATTTTGGTTAAGTGACAATTTGGATTTGAGTGTGATTGTTGATCATGATGAGAGCATAGATGGGCTTAGTTCAATCCAATTTGGTTAGAATTTAAATTTGGCTCATAAGGGTGTTTAAGTTGGGTCAAGTCAAATTTAAGTTTGATTGAACTCACATATGGACTTATGATTGAAATATAAATCCATTTGCAAGTGATTTGAAGTCAAATGAGTTTTGATTCATTTAATAATTTCAAGTTCAAAGAACATCGAATGGATTTTGATTTTGATTTTGATTGGGTTAAGTGATTGATGTTTGTAATTATATTTGGATTCAAGATTGAATTGAAAGAAAAAAAATTCAAAATTTGACAGTTGAAACTTAGGTTGGATTTTGATTGAATTTGAGTTTGATTTTTGGAGTTGGTTTTGGATGTTTGAATTTATATTTCATTTATATATGTGAATATAAATGAGAATATAAATGGGTTATGAGAAAATTTCATGAGTTTGAAGTGATTTGAACATGATATAGGCTAAGTCCCCAAGAGAAAATTAAAGTGACTTAGGAAAGATTCTGAATTTGGAATTTTAACTTGGAATGTGATTTGATTGATTTAATTTATATTTCATTTATATATGTGAATATAAATGAGAATATAAATGAGTTATGAGAAAATTTCACGAGTTTGAATTGATTTGGTGATGATTTAGGCTAAGCCCTAAAGAGGGGATTAAAGGACTTAGGCAAGATTTTTAATTTGGAATTTTAACTTGGGATTTGATTTGATTGATTTGAATTTATATTTCATTTATATATATATATATATATATATATATATATATATATATATATATATATATATATATATATGAATATAAATGAGAATATAAATGAGTTATGAGAAAATTTTATGAGTTTGAATTGATTTGAAGATGATTTAGGCTAAGTCCTTAAGTGGAGATTAAAGGACTTAGGCAAGATTTGGAATTTCAATCATGGGCTTCAATCATAAATTTCAATTATGGACTTCAATCATTTGGCATTGATTTAAGTTTGGAGAAAATCAATTAAGCTAGAATTGATTTAGGTTTGTTGTTGATTTGATTTGGAGTTTATCTTGAAGAAAGGAAGTAAGGAATGTGGTTCAAGCTATAGGGTAGCCAAATTTTCCTAACACTCCTAAGGCATGACCTATTCCCATGGCTAACTCTTCTAAGTCTCTAGGGCTAGGTTGAGTGTCCACCTAATCACTAGATGTGTCTTAGTACTAAGGATCTCTTAAAGTCTAAGAGGGCCTATGTCTAAGATGGAGGGGTTGAGAACTCAATCTAAAAATGAGGTCAACACTTCCCAAGCTGAAATCATCCCCTAGTTGAACCTTCCTAGCCAAACCCTCCTTGCCGATCATTACAAGTGCACGGGAAAATAAGTTTGAAATGTGTGAATGTTATATTCCCAAGTTGAAATCATCCCCTAGTTGAACCTTCCTAGCCAAACCCTCCTTGCCGATCATTACAAGTGCACGGGAAAATAAGTTTGAAATGTGTGAATGTTATATATATATATATATATATATATGTCTTTTCTTCTTGAGGTTTCAAGACCCATTGTAATAGAGCGTGGCGGTGAGAAGACGGCTGTGTGTCACTGACACCACTTCTCAATATGGTGAACAGGTAAAAAATTGTTAGATATCTCTCACTGCTGAATGTTGCCAAAATTTAGACAGGAATTCGGGACTTAGATAAATTTAAATATAAAATTTTAAAATTGGAATTAAATAAAGAAAAATGAGAGAAAGGAATATATAATGAGTACCAAGGGAAAACATCAAATCAAAGAGAAAAAGAAGTAAAAAGCACTTACAAGATTTATCTAAGTAAAGTTGAAAGCCCATCCAAAATTTGAACTAAAAAACTATCCCCTCTATTTCAAGTACTCCAACTCCTCAAACAAGTATAATGAAATGCAAGGCCCTCTCTTAGCCTTATTTATAGAGGTGGGAAGAATTAATATGGGACCTCGCTTATTTAAAACTAATAACTAAATACAACGATGAGCATTTGTTGGCTAACATGAATCAAAGAACCTTTTGACTTATATTCTAGAACATATTAAAAATAGTGGAAAGAGGATAGGCCAAGTATAAACATCACTTTGAACTCATGTCATAGGAAGATTGTGTGAAGCTCAAAGAGTAATTTTCAAATGAGATAGAGTTCAAATCAAGCTTTAAAGTGGGATTCATAAAGAACATGCCTTCTTACGTTGCAATGTTTATTTTAAAATGAATTGAAGAAGGCTCTAATTGAACACTTGAAGAATCATATATGATGTCAAATGAAGAAGAAATATTGATTGAATATCAAATCAAAGCACAAAAGATCACCTTTGAATTAAGATATATTCTTCAAATATATCCAAGTAGATTAAAGAAAATCAAAGAATTCATAAGGGATTCCTAATGAAATTGAAAGATTGCAAATAAGCATGATCAAGGAATTCTTGAAAAATATTTAATGCGTGTTATTTGTCTTATTAAATACTTAGATTGAATCAAAAATAAATTGAATAGAGTTCTTAATGAGTTCAAGGATTACTAATGGATATAAATGACAGTCTATTTAAAGTTCAATGATTAGGCAACTTTGAATAAAAAAAAAAGAGGAGAAGCGATCAAATATTACTTCCAATGGGTCTAGTAAGCTACTAGAATAATTTAAAATGCCTTAAACGCCATCGGATCTACAATTCTTCATACTAGCAGACAGAAGACGATACTAAATTCAATGTTACATTAACTGTGGAGCTTCCTTCAAATGCCACTAGATCTGCAATTCTTTGTACTAGCAGACAGAATGCGATACTAAATTAAATGCTACACTAATAAATTATTTTCAAAAGTTTCATAGAAGTAGAACTATTTAAAACTTCGTTTAACTATTTGCTCCAGCTTTGATATTCCTTGCTTTTAGTTCATCATGTCAATGGGTAGCTCTCTCTCTCTCTCTCTCTCCCCCTCTCTCTAAATTATATAAAATCCATATATAGCTATCTATAATGTAGAAGATTTACCAATAAAAATCTCTTATGATAATGTATAATATGGTAACTTTACTCCTAACTTCGAGGTAAGTCCTTCCACACCTTTTCACTAGAAATTTTAGTTCCACCAATATTCCCTTGACATCTCTAACTCATGAAGCACGCTTTGTCGATCAAGCTACCAAAATATAGAAAATTGTAGTCATCTTACCTTTACAAGGAACTTATAGATTTGTTTTGTGGATTGTACTTCATCTGTATGATAATCCACCATACTTCTTGAGAATGAGAAACCAGTCCCCACAGGCCAATCTAAAAGATGATGCTGGAGATCTGATAATCCAAGAGATTTCATTAAAGTGGCATGAATATGAAGGAAAAAAGAAGGATCAGATAGTACTTAATAGCATACTTTTGTCCATGCATATGGATTGGAAACTAAAGTAGGCAATGTACCATCATAAGCTTTAACCTTAAACATGAGAGGGCCTGCATTCAAAAAGCGTATTAAAATGAAAGAAATATTACATTTGTAATATATGATTGTCAATTGAAATTTTCTTTCTTTCAGACATGGCCAAAAATTGCAAACCCAAGGTACAAATTTAGAAAGAGAAGTGAATTTTGTAACGTTGAAAAACTATGCACAAGTTCCTAAATTTTGACATAATAAAACAAAAAAGTGTTATTGCCCAAGTTATTGCATGGGCATGAAAACCTTTTGGAAATGAAATGAACAAAGAACAAAATTATTTGATTATTCAGGCATACAAGAACACAAACCATGAAAAAAAAGTGTGCGGGGGTAATTTCCTAAATCCTCTGACCTATCCAACCTAGCTAGCTTTCCAGTTCTCCACTGAAATCAGAGGTCTGATTCTCCACTCTCTCTCTATCTCTCTATGAAACAAAAAAAACTGCACTAAATCTAACACAGGAATAGAACCAGAAATGAAGTATTGTATAGTTAGTGCAATTTGGTTAGAATGCAATCACCATATTCATAACAATTTTCCACTTTGATCATTGATTCTATATAGAATAATGATACTTTTCCATTCTTTCTCCATTGCACCCTACAATTTCTACAGACACCTAGTTTAACAGTGTTGAAAAAGCAAAAACATGATGTACAGAGGCTTTTGAAATTACTGTACACCCTGGAACTAGAAACACATAACTATTAGGTGATTTCCTTTGGCTGAGATCTCTTTCAAAACCAGTTCCGGTCGACCAGTTCTTACACCTGAGATTACCTTTTCTTCTTCTAGATCAATTTACAGTTGATCGATTTCTGATCCATCGATCTCTCAACCAGCTTCCAACTATTGTTCTTTAGCAGTGAATCCTTTTCCTCATTCATAGCTTGAGTCCATAATTTCTTATCTCCGCTTGATACTACTGCTAGAATTTTTTTTGGATCACTGCCTTCAATAATCTCTACAGCCACTAGTGCAATACCATGTTGGTGGTCAGGCCAAGGCATAAGAGGATGTATCTTGATAATCGTGAATTTGAAGTTCTTCATCCATTTCAGTTGACTGTGCATGGCCTGCAATTATCCGACTTTTGAGTTTCCCGAAACTGTTTCAGCTGTTGTTCTTTAAATCTTTATCGAGTTTCTTTGCTCCTCTAAATGTTATTGCTTTGCTGATAACCACTTTTGGATCAATGGGCTTCCATATTTCAAAGCCTGTACCTTTCTACACACTTTGGCTCCAGGCTCTAGTTTTCCTTGCTTCATATGTGCATATGCCACACACCCAAACTAATGTATTGGTGGGTGGGTTTTCAAGAAAAGGATGTGGATGAGTCATTTCACTTATTAGTGTTTATGAATGAAAGGGGGGCTATGGGAGGTGGTTCGGGATTCAGGATACATTTGGAAGCCGAGAACAAAGAAGAGGGGAAATAGGAGGGATTGATTTGCAGAGCTTAGTAAGAGTTCATGGCTCGAAAATGACTCCTAACGGATGGAGAACGTGTTAGTATTAAGAATATGGATGTGCAGAGGCAGGGAAAGTACACAGGTCTAGTTGTGCAAGAATAAAAGGTTTAGGGAACCTTTCCATGGGGTTGGAAACGTTGTGGGATGCTTGCCGGAGTTCTGAGGAGTGGAGGAGAAAGAGAAAATGGAACACTCCAATTGAAATAAATTTTAATCTTCGATGAAATTAAAAAAAAAATTCACATAGAAAACATAAAAATAGAAATCACCGATGTCTAAGGCCAAGCCTTCAAAACCAGAGCAATAAGGTCCACTAACAACCCAAAGGATGAGTGGATCATCACTGGGATTCCTCTCAGACTCCACAAAGTAGTAGAAGAGCTCTGCACCGCTCTCTTCATTCACTGTCACATATCTTCCAACAGAGAAGTAATATAAACATATTAGATTGAAATCATATAGATTCAGTAACAAAAAAATAAATAAATAAATAAAAATCATCAGTTAGATCTTACCCTGTTTCAAGATAGAAGGGAAGAGAGCCATTGAAGCCTGGAAGATGAGTGATTCTGCTTTCAAACAGAGTGTTATAATAATAAGGAAATATACATAGATTGGAGAATAGAAGTACTATGAAGCTAATGGACATGGCTAAGAGATCGATGAAGCAGGTCAGAAATGACGAAATGTTAGAGAAAACAGGCACTACACTCTTCCATGTGACTCAACCTTTTAATTTAAGATATTTTTTTCTAAAGTAGAAAAAGGTTAGAGAAGAGAGAAAGAGAGAAAAATGTTATATTAATTAGGACAAATATAGTCCAATTGACTGACTATTCAGCTGAATATCAATATTAAGTAAAATCCATCATCTTCTCTCGTAGCTCCTTTTCTCATAGAACAGAGACAAAAGAGCTCACCTACTGCCTCTCCTCATGTGAAGTTCAATTTGATATATGCGTTCTAAAAATAACACTAAAATCATTATTAAATGATTTTATAAATTAAAATTAATAATGTCGAATTTCAAATGGAAGTCTGAGTCATCAGAAAAAAAATTATTGAGAAGGCTGTAATTTGGTTAATACTCATTTAAATTTTTAATATCACATAAAAAATATTATATTTATTTTTTAAATAATATACATATTTTTAGGCTTAAAAATATTATATTTTAAATATGAATTTAGATGTTAAAGATGTCAATACAAGAATCATGTGATTTGAATATAAATTCTTTTTTTTTTTATAAATATAGCACTTAAAAATTATTCTTTTTTAAGTATTTAATATTTAAAATTTATTATTTATCAATATAATACTTAAATTTTAAAATAATAATAACCATTTATGGTCTTATATTGTGCAAAGGTGGCAATGAGTCTGAAGAAAGGTCTGTTTAGGATAGCTATAGTTGTTTGAAAAAGTAGTGGTAGAGGTGCTACAAAAAAATCTGCTATTTAAAAGCTGCAGTAGGGTCTAAATTTTTTTTTTTTGAAAAAGTCTAAATTTTTTTTTTTTAAAAGTCAAATTTCAACTTTCTGGTTGTCACTATTGGAAGCTAGGTTAGGTTGAAAAAAATAGCTTTATGGCCATAAATTCTTGAAAATACAGACATACCATAGTGTCTCAAACGGCATTGCAATGTGGCACCACACCGCATCACCATCGTTGTGCCAAATACACCCGAAATATGAGGGTGCCAATAAGAATAGTGGTGTGCAAAAGGTTTGCAGCGAAGAATTTTTGAAGGGATTGACAAAAGTGAAAGAGTAGTATTTCTATTGTTATTTAAAATTATAGATGGTATATACATAAATAATAATATTTATGTATAAAATACATTGAAAAGTAAGTTTAAGGTGAGATGCTTGTATATCCCTTTTTTTTACATTGGATTTTTGTTTATGATATGATATGATTATATGTATAATAGGTTATTTGGTATGATTTTATTATCCTACTTATTGTCATGGAGTAAGAAATTTTATGGTTTATCATTACATGAAGATTTGACATATTTATAAATCATACGAAAGAATATAAGGTATAATCAATTTTTATGCCAAAGACCCAAAATGAACAAATATCATGAAATCTGAAGTAATCAAAATAATTCATTTTATAAATAAATTTATTAAATTATACAATTTGAAAACGATGGTATACAAACTTGTAAGTAATTATTTTTTTTATTGTATAAAAGTTAGACAATAATAATCTAGAAATTACAACACTATAATAGTAATAAAGGCCGTAATTGGGCTACAATAACTATTAGTTGTGATTGGATTCATACTCTCAAGTTTAGCTTTTGGTCCTCTCACCCCGTCCCGACCCCCCAAGCAAATGATTCTTAATTTATTTTTAAAAATTTCTAACTTCATAATTGTATTAAGATTCTTATTTTATTGAACATATATTTTTTTTATGAAGTATCATTAATAATTAATCTTCAATTAATTTGATAGTGTAAGATATCTTGAGATTTGAGTACACTAATAAATTATGAAGTACACTGTTATATGATAAAATAGATGATAATTCGATGAAATTATATTGAAGTTATTTTTAAATTTTTTGTAAGCCTGTTGTCGTTCGGCATGAAATTATTGTAAGGTTGGTATTGATTTATAAAATGGCGTAATATATAATAATAATAATAATAATAATAATAATAATAATAATAATAATAATAATAATAATAATTGATATGATCCTCAAAATTCTACTGTAAAGCACGAATTTTGATGTAAATCATTAAATCAGTACTAGAAATCAACACTTATTATCAATCGATTCTTAAACTGTGTATAGTCCATCGTCTTAAGGATCTTAGCCCAAGATCTCAAAATTCGACTTCATTTGAGCATTCAAATACACAAAATACATCATATGATCAAAGGAATCATTTTAGGCCGTCAATGGAGAGTGGTTGGTTTTGCATGTATTTAGAGCGTCATTCCTCCATCATAAATAGCTCATTCTTTCTTATAAGGGGAGGCCCAGCAGAGAGAGAGAGCTCTAAAGCAAGATCCCAGCATGTCGGTAAACTTGCACCCTGTTGGTTACCAATCATTCGCCTGCCGTCGGCCGCCCTTGATCGCCAACTCTCCCTCGTCGGTCGCCGCCGACCACTGGCTCGTCGCCGGTCATCATCGTCAACCATCGTAGACCCCACGTCGGTCACCAATGCTTGGCGGTCATCTTCTCTCGGTCACCATCACGACCCACGTGATTACCATTCATTACTATGACTATTGTCGCCTGATTCTAGGATTTCTATTGTCATTCCTTCTCATATATAATTCTGTAATTTCGTATTGAAAAAACTTGTACTCCAAAATAAATATATAGTGGAAGATTTTTACTTGGCTAGACCACTTGATTTTTCCCTCTTTTAGATTTTAAAAGTAAATTTTCTTATTTCTTTAAATATCTATTGTGTCTTTGGATTTCACAACAAGGCTAAGGTGTAAACTTTCACTCTATCGCAACTGATTTCTAGCACATAATAATAATAATAATAATAAAAGACATTAATATTAATATTATTATAATTAACTAATTAATTACTTAAATCAATCAATAAGATAAATAAGTTAAAATTCATAAAATATCATTAAAAAAAAGTTCTTTCGAAATTTCATATAGCCCAATTTTTTCTTGAAATTATGATCATAAAAAACTTAAATTATTTTTGTTATTGGAGGAAGTATCGTTTCTAATCAAGGGTCATTTATTCAAATCGAAGGAATTTCAAATACACTATAAGTATGAAGTATACATATATGAAGTTTCTCAATATTATAACCATTGAAGAGATTGGATGAATTATTATATATCCTATCATAGTAGAATACATATGTACAAGTTGCCCGATTGATTTACTCACAAACATAAAGAAAAAAAAAAGTATACCATGATAGGATATATAAAAATATTAATTAAATAATTTATAATATAAATTAAAAAAATTAATTTATAACTTAAAATAATAGTTAGTAATAACTATGAATCATAATTAGGTGATTTAATATTTATCTCTCATCTTTTACCTATAAATAGATGATAATATGAGCTTGAATGTCATGATAAAATCTTAATATTCTCTTTTCCTTTCCCCATTCACAATTTTTTTTATCATTCTCTTCATTTATTTTTACGTAATAAGAGACACGCGATTAGTTCGAAATTTTGCCGATTAGTCGTGGTGCACGCACGATCAAGACAAGGGGATATGTTCTATCTTACGAGTAGAAAAAAGTCGCAAATTGATGCACTCAAAGCTTGATCTACTCTAAGAATAGTGTCATCGGCACGCCTTCCTCCCAGACTATTTTAATCTCATTACTTTTATCTTTATTTGCTTAGTTGTGTTAAGTTTATTTATTAATTATTAATTTATTTCTTTATAGTTCTAACAATCTTATAGTAAATCAAAATATTTTCTTTGTTTTAATTATTTCACTAATTGAAAAAATGTCTATACAAATATCGCTTTTTCATGATGATGTTAAGTCGAAAAAATTTATAGGAACACATTTTAAAAGTTGACAAAAGAAAACTATATATTGATTAAGTTGTTTAGAATTAATTTCTACAATATGTAATCCTCCTTCATCCGAACCTAATTCGGAAAGAGAAAATAATTCTTTTTCGATGAAGGGTTAGGAAAAGAAAAAACTCTACAAGACATTAATTTTTTTTGTCTTGGATGCATTCTTAGTATTCTTTCTGATTTTTTTATGACATGTTTTGTGCATCACCATCTTCTTTTGAGCTTTGGAAAACATTTGAATCAAAATATGAAAATGAAAATGTGGGTCTAGAAAAATATTCGGTCGAATCATTCAATAAATATAAAATGAGTGATTCTCGTACCGTATTAGATCAAGTAAATTAAATTCAATATATTATTCTTGATCTAAAAGAACATGACATAAGCATGACAGAAGCATTTATAGTTCCATCAATAATAGAAAAATTACTACAATCACGGAGTCAATTTGCACAAACACTTAGACCTAATAGAAATAAGTTGTCTTTTGACGATCTTATTATTACACTTAGAATAGAAGAAAATAAAAATAAAAGATAAAACTCTCACTAAAATTGAATCTCAAATACATATCAATCTAACGAAAAAGAGTAATTTTAAACAGAAAAATTTTAAACTATTTTATAAAAAAATTTAAGAAACAAATTTTACACAAGTTTAGCAATTAAAATAAAAGCATAATGAGATTCAATGTCAAATATGGAGAACCAACCATCTTGCAAATTATCATTATAAGAAAGATAAGACATCCAAAGAAAATAACAAGACCTTTGAGCAAAATTGATCTCAACCATAAATTAAGATGATCACTTCCAATGCTAATTATTCTCTTCCTTTAAGGTATGTTAGCCCATCATTTGAAATTAATTTTTCATATTATTCTACCGATTAGTGGATAGATGCCGGGGCAACTATACATGTGAGTTCTGATAAATCTTGATTTTCTTCCTACTAGGATATACCAAGAGAAAGTGTAAGCATCGGCAATGGAGCATTAGCCAGTATGGTTGGAGAATGAGATATTAATTTAAAATTAATATCAGGAAAATATTTAAAATTATATTCAGTTTTGTATGTATCAAATATTAGGAGAAATTTAATTAGTGATCCATTATTCATTACATGGTTATCGTCTTATTTTTTAGTCAAATAAGGTTATTATAATCAAAAGTAGATCATTTGTGGATACGTATATTTATATAATGATTTATTTAAATTAAATTTATCATTTTCTAGCAATAAAATGGTTAGCTTAAATCCTTCTATTTCATTAATTATTTCTTCTAACATTTGGCATGTAAGATTAGGATATGTAAACTACAAAATAATTAAAAGAATGATATATATATATATATATATATATATATATATATATATATATATATATATATATATATATATATATATATATATATATATATATATATATTTAATATCTAAAAATGATATAAATAAAAATGTGAAGTATGAAATTTGCTCTCAAGCAAAACATACTAAAAAAAACTATTTAAATATATTTATGTTAAGCAAAATGATTTATTAGATCTTATTCATAGTGATATTTGCGATTTAAATGATAATTTAACTAGAGGAAGTAAAAGATATTTTATTACCTTTATTAATGATTTTTCAAAATTTTATTATGTTTATTTAATCAAAATTAAAGATGAAGTTTTTAATATATTTAAGAAAAATAAATTAGAAGTAAAAAAATCAATTAAATAAGAAAATTTTAAAATTTAAGATGTGATAGAGGTAAGGAATATATTTCACTTTTAAACTTTTGTGAAGAAAATGATATTATACATCAAGTTACTCTCCATATTCTCCTAAATGTAATGGAGTAGCACAACAAAAAATGAATATTAATTGGTATGATAAATGCAATGCTAATTTCATCAAATTTACCGAATAATTTATAGGGTGAAGCTTTGTTAACATCTTGTTTAATTTTAAATATGTTGACCTACGTGTATGCTCCATCAATCAAGTCAAGCTCACGAGCCGAATTCAACGGACTTCGGCTGCAACAACGGGTAAATCGAAGTTGAAATACACTCGACGTCACCAAAACTAGTCAGAATGATCTCCGATTGATGAACGGACTTTGTCATCGCGTTCAAAATTGATCGAACATATATATATATATATATATATATATATATATATATATATATATATATATATATATATATATTCACAATTCGACGGTCGACCAATCAAGAAGAAAATCCATCGATGCGTTGACACGCATATCGAGGCCGAGAAGCTGCGACGATGCCTAAACGACATCCGTTTGTGAAATTGATCGTGTCGTTAGCATCGAAACATCGAAACTTATCAAATGAGACTGTCTGCGCTCAATTTGAACGAGTCTGCACGAATGTCGAGAAGTTAGAAGCGATAATGCTCATTTTTGAACTGAAATTGATTCGATTCAACGCTGACTTGAACCAAACGGCCTCCGATCATAAAATGGATTACACCGTTGAATCCAGAATATCGAATTTACTTATAAACAATACCCATATTATGTGAGTTTAATTTTCGACAAGATTCACAAGAATTTTGACGTGATATCGCAGAAATCAAACATCTAATTTAATTAAACAAAATTTGATTTAATTTTAATAATTAAATCATAATATGATTAAATCAGGATTTTCATATGAATAGGGATCATTGATTAGATTAAATATTTTCAGTAAGTACTCCCAAATCATATTCAAAATTTCATTCGAAATTTTCAAAATCCCGCCTAACTATATACAGAAATTCATTAATCAACAATTAAGATTCTTAAATTCCCTTAATCCTTCCCTATTATGGTTCTAATCGAACGGTAGCAGAAAAGAAGGCTAAATTTTTAAAATAAGCACCTTAAAAATCTTAATTAGCGGATTAGGCTTAAAATTTTTTTTTTAAATAGGCACAGTCTCCCATTTAACGGACGACTAGAGTACATGTATGTCACGTCGCCGTAAACGCATGTCTGAATTTTTTTTTAATTTTTTGACCAGCTGCGATATTTTGACCGTACCAGAGCCGTCCGTTGTCGGAATTTAGGGAGCTTAGTATGTTGGATCGGCACAAAATTCCTCACGATTTTCATGTTTACCAAAAAATGCGATTATGTCTCCTTGCATAGCATATTTCGTGTTTTCTATTGAAAAGCTCGGGCACAATTTTGAATATTGCGACCAGCCGCGGTATTATGGACATATCGGAGTTATCTGTTGTTAGAATTTAGTGAGCTTCATATCGTTGGAATCAGCGCAAAATTCTCCACGAGTTTTATGTTGGCTCAAAAATGAGATTATGGCTCCTTGCATAGCATATTTCGTCAAAGTTTGAAAAATCTTAGGTGCAGTTTTGAATAATGCGACCACCAACGGTATTTTGGCTGTTTTGGAGCCATCTGTTGTCATAATTTAGCGAGCTTGGTATCGTTGAAATTGGGGCAAAATTTCACACGACTTTTATGTTGACATAGAGATGTGATTTTGGAACGCATGCATTTTGTGAAAAATTATGTTGACCTCGGTTCCTCACCCGTCTTCACCACATCTTTAGATTTGGCAGTCCATCGTCTATATCGAGATGTCGGTCTATCTGATTACCCATATGACACACCCTCGTATCGAAGCCATGTTGATCCATTTTAGTCATGGCGAGCGTGAGCTCTCCTATGTATTCTCACCCACCGATCACATGATGCATGCGGTGTACCCCACTATCCCCTTTCGGGACCACCACGAGATTGCGATGTTATACCCTCGATGATACAGACGATGAGATGAAGTCGACATCAGCCACCATCGCGAACCGTCCTCGGTGGCCGCCTACACACTATACTGCAGGGAGTGACGCACTTCCACCACGCAGGCACCGCCGTCGTTAGACATCCTCAGTTGTCGTTTGTAGTTGTAGATCATTTGATAGCTTGATGTACACTATTTTGTCATTGTTTTATATTTCTCATGTATACTGCATATCAGGATACCATTTATCTATGTTACATATTCCAGTTTAAGTAAATTGCATTCTTTCCAGTTTATATATTTCAGTTATCTTATTGGTATTGAACTATCGGACTTTAGAAATTTAGTAAGTAGATACTATGAATTTATTATGCTTGTAAATTATTTTTGCAAATTATGTAATGATATATTCACTGTTGCTATTTTGAATCCATAATTTTTCACAAAAACTGCTATGCAATGATCCAAAATCACATCTCTGTGTCAACATAAAAGTCGTGTGGAATTTCGTATCTATTCCAACGATACCAAGTTCGCTAAATTTTGACAACAGATGGCTCTAGAACAGCAAAATACCGTTGGTGGTCGTACTATTCAAAACTGCACTTAAGATTTTTCAAACTTTGGCGAAATCTGCTATGCAAGGAGCCACAATCACATTTTTGGGCCAACATAAAAGTCGTGGAGAATTTCACGCCAATTCTAATGATACTAAGCTCACTAAATTCTAACAACAGAAGACTCCGATACGTCCATAATACCACGGCTGGTCGCAATATTTAAAATTGCGCCCCAAGTTTTCAATAGAAAACACGAAATCTGCTATGCAAGGAGACACAATCGCATTTTTTGGTCAACATTAAAGTCGCGGGGAATTTCGTGCTGATTTCAACGATACCAAGTGCTGAATTTGACAACCGACGGGCACGATCAAAATACCGAGTTATTGAAACCGCTTAATGGATCATGATCACGCTTTACAGCCACGTGCTAGACAGCCTTTATTTAAATTTTTTTTTAAGCCTAATCTGCTAATTAAGATTTTAAAGATACTTATTTTAAAAATTTAGCAAAAAAAAAGAAAAAAGAAAAGGTGAAGATGCTATTTGCTCGATTCAGGAGAGCCGAAAGGAGGAGGCATTTATTTGTTTTTTTTCCTCGTCGGTCGCCCGCTTGTCCAGGGAAAAGTCCTGCAAGCCGCACCTGCTCTCGCCCCTCTCCCATCTGCTCTCGTCACCCTAGGGCCGTAAGTCCCTCTCCTTTTTTCTCGCGCTCACAGATCCGTTCCTACCCAGCCTCTCATCTGTCCTTAGAAAAGAAACCGAGCAACTCAAGCTATAGCCAAAGCTGCCATCTGTTAATCCTCTCAACCCGTTTCTTCCGTTCTTCTCGCGAGCTCCCCGTCACTGACCTGTACCCGACGTCTCTCCCTTGTCCACGCAAAGCCTCATGATTTTTGTTTTTTTAAGACTTTGTTTTTATGTACTAATTTTGTGTCTCTAATGCTCTTTTTTTTGAATCAAAAGAAGTCGAGATATCCAAAATTAATCCTCACTCGGCTGGCTAAACTTCTTCCACGCAATAATCCCAGTCAACAGATGATAATTTTATTATCTGAATTCATAGGCAAATTAGAAGCATCTATGCAATAAAACTTGGTATTTCTATCACCCTGTTTTTGTTGAGGCCAATTATATATTCTTCTCATTGATTGATAAATAAATAAAACTTAATTGGAAATGAACTGCAAGAGCTTCAATCAAGACTCCAGCTCTCATTGTAGATTTTCCTTAAATCACCAATGCTCTATTTATGTTTACTGATAAGAGCACATCCAAACTTAAAGTACCTCTGTCAAACGCATGGCTTTGTTTTAGCATATTCATTATCATATTTCTAACTCTACTTGGCTTTACAAAGATAAAGTACTCAATAAGCCTATCTGAATTTCAAATCTGACATAAGTGAAGTCTACATATTGAAGAAGTAGCTCTTGAAGAACTAGCTCTTGAGCAACAAAAGAGGGAGCTTCAAGCACATCCTCAGGTGATGAAGAGGAAGAAGAACTAGAAAGAGAAGAGGATAACTCTTTCTTTGCCGACACTACCACAATAGCCCAAATGCAGAAACGAATGCAATGACAGATGAAAGAAAAAGATAGAGAGATTATGATATGTACCTAATTCTCGGCTGAGTCTGATACCGTGCTAATTGGGTCTGGTTTGGTGGGAATGGGGTTTGGTTCAGTGAGTTGACTCATTCTGAGTGGGATGAACCCGAGTTAGCTGATAATTCAGGGAGAATAGCGGGTGCTTTCTGAACCGTTGGATTAGCGCTTTTCTTCCTTAGCCATTGGATCTAGCACTCGGATTGTGCTTTCTGCTCTTTGAATTGAACCGTTGGATCTATGGTTTCTTGAGTGGATTCCACGTCATTTCTTCTTGGTGGATGGTTGCCTTAACCTGTATCGGTGAAATTGAGATTCTTGCCATTGGCTCTGTCTTGGCCGTCGGATGATTCTTCTTGGATACCACTACCTTCTTTCTTTCTTTGTTTTGTTTTAGATTTAGTCATTCGCTCAGGAGAAGGAAAGGAGAGGAGAAACCTAGGGTTTTCAATGAGGATGAGCGGATTCCGATGGAGAGAAAGGGATCAGGGAAGAGATAAAAGAAAAGATACATAGAGAAGAGTTGATTTCAGAATATTTGATTACCCCCTGTTTGGTTTCTTTACCCCTATTTATACGTTCTGTTTTCTTCTATAGCCTAGATTTATGCTTTCCTTTTACAAGTTGGGAAGTTCTTTACACTTGTAGCGATTTTTTATCGTTGGTTCTTCTCTTTCTCGACGGTTGGGTGGTTATTGTTGGTTCTATTTCTTCTTGGTTTCTTGATTTTTGGTTGTAAAGTTGTAATAAGTTTGATCTATTCAGATTTCTATTTCTTTTTATTTTTTTATTATCTCTGTTGTAGTCATTCCCCTTGCCTGTGTTGAGTAATTTCTCTATTGTGTATTGTTCCTGGGTTGTACTGCTTTGATGTATAATGTATTTTCTTGATCTTGTTGTAATAAGACTTTATATTTCTTAAGTCTTCTTTCTCTGTAGTCCTCATAAGTAGCCTCTGTATATTGATTTTCTAAATCATTTGGTCTTCGTTACTGCCTTGGTTCTGTGATCATTGTAATTCTTATTTGGCCATTTAGAGGATTTGGGCTCATATCATTACCCCCCTCCCCACACTGACCTTGTCCTCAAGGTCAATTCTGGAGATGCTTTTTGTATTTCTTTACTTGACACCCAAGAAGCATCTGTGGATATAAGTCTTTTCCATTGCCTTAATATTTCTTTAATTTGTGGATCTCCCTGCGGTACTGTTCTGTGATCTAGAACTTTTAACATGCTTGATTAATATCTACCCATCTCTGAACTGAGTTGGTAATTCTACTGGTTGTAGTGTAGAATCCTGTATGTATTGTCTAAGTCTTTAACTTGAAGCTCTCTTCTATGTTTATCGGTCATTTGTTCCCAATGATATTTGTTTTTAAGCTTCCTGTAAATGATATGGGTCTCTGGCCAACTTATCTGAATATGATTCCTCCTTCGTATGTGGCTGTATTATATGATGCTTCTCTGTTTGTCCATCTATTTGAGGCTGGAAAATACTGTTGTGCCTACTGACGTATTACTATGGACAATCTTTTTTGCAACTATGCATTAAGATATTCTATGTAGTTTTTATATAAAAAGATAAACATTATGACTAGGTAGGTGGTTGTAGTGCTGGCTGTATTCTATATAGTTGGGCTATAGCTGAAATAAAATATAAGCTATTTGGGTGATTATAACTATTTAGAAGGTTGATAATTATGCATACTTTATATAATCTTTCTTAGCCTGGATTGAATGGCTGATAATTGAAACTTATTTCTGATAGTTCTTCTTGTACCCACTGTTTTTCTGTTTGAGTATCTTGCTGTAGTTGATACTCTTGGTCCTCATTGACCATCATGAAAGTAAACGATTTGGCTTGACATATATGTCCTCTGTGATATTTTTCCTCACAATTGAAACACAATCCTTTCTTTCTTCTTTCTTCCAATTGTATTGTTCGAATTGCTATTGGCTATTTATTTTGATTGTTGCTATGTTGATTGGTGTTTGTGGAAGTAGGCAGTATGGGTTGTTGCTGTAATTGAGGTTGTTTTACTACTGGAGATTAGCTGATCTTGTAGTTTCTGGCCATGTGAATGTTATCAGCTAGCCTATCTTCCATTAGTTTGGCCAATTGCTTCTGCAAGGAATTGGGCTGTAATGCTTTTACTTCCTCTTGATATCATGTTTAAGCACGATTCAAAACGCTTTGTAAAATTCAGTGGAATGCACGAAATTTGATTAGCTAGTTCTTCAAAATCATTATAGAAGTTACGAGCTTATTGTTTGTAATTTAGTTAATTCTCCTCTCAAATCTCTATAGAGAGGGACCAAATCTCTGAATAACCTGTTCTTTAAATTGTGTCCATGAATGCAATTGATTATTTAAGTGCATATATTGATACCGGTGAGTGCAGTCCATCTATGGCGAGGCAATTATGAACTTCTATTCTTCTGATAAATTGTAATATTGAAAGTACTGGTCTGTTTTGAATAGCCAGCCTTTAGGATTGTCTCCATTAAATCTTGGCATATCTACTTTAACAGGTCTAATGTTTTGTTGTATTTGTGGTCTATTTGGAGGATAACATTCTGTATGAGATGATGTGCATACCTGGGATTAGATTTGTTGTTGTTCTTGAGAGTTTTTCTCCAATTTTTCTTCTATAGAAGATAGTCTTCTTGAAACTTCATTTAATATCATGGAGATTGAGGACATTTGCTCATCTATTTTGTTTAGCCTTGTCACACATTCTTCTAGGATTTTTGATGTGTGTCTTGTTCCTTCTGCCATTTCTATATGATGTAGTCAACGAGAGCACCAATGATATGTACCTAATTCTCTGATCGATATGCTAATTGGGTCTGGTTTGGTGGGAATGGGGTTTGGTTGATGAGTTGACTCACTCACAGTGGGATGAACGGTGTTAGGCGATAATTCAGGGAGAATAGCGGGTGCTTTCTGAACAGTTGGATTAGCGCCTTTCTTCCATAGCCGTTGAATCTAGCACTCGGATTGTGCTTTCTGCTCTTTGAATTGAACCGTTGGATCTATGGTTTCTTGAGTGGATTCCATGTGTCTCTCTTGCGGATCGGTTGCCTTGACTTACATCGGTGAAATCTAGCGGCTTGCCTTGCGCTGGCTCTATCTTGGCCATCGGATGATTCTTCTTGGATACCACTGACCTTAATTCTTTCTTTGCTTTGTTTTGTTTCAATTCGAGCCGTCGTCACTCCGGAGAAGGAAAGGGGCTGAGAGCGGAGGAGAAACCCTAGGGTTTTCCCAGCGGGGATGAGAGGCGGATTCCGGCGATGGAGAACAGAGAAAGGGATCAGGGAAGAGATAAAAGAAAAGATACAGAGAGAAGAGTTGATTTCAGAATATTTGATTACCCCCTGTTTGGTTTCTTTACCCCTATTCATACGTTCTGTTTTCTTCTATAGCCTAGATCTATGCTTTCCTTTTACAAGTTGGGAAGTTCTGTACACTTGTAACTGATTTCTGTTATCGTTGGCTGAGTTGCTTGCTGTCTTTTATCTTGCTCGTTCTCTGGACGGTTGGGTGGTTATTCTGTTAGCTGAGCTGTTCCTATTTCTTCTTGGTTTCTTGATTTTCTGGTTGTAGGCTGTTGTAATAAGTTTGATCTATTTAGATTTCTATTTCTTTTTTTTTTTTTATTATCTCTGTTGTAGTCGTTCCCCTTGCCTGTGTTGAGTAATTTCTCTATTGTGTATTGTTCCTGGGTTGTACTGCTTTGATGTATAATATATTTTCTTGATCTTGTTGTAATAAGACTTTATATTCTTAAGTCTTCTTTCTCTGTAGTCCTCATAAGTAGCCTCTGTATATTGATTTTCTAAATCATTTGGTCTTCCTTACTGCCTTGGTTCTGTGATCATTGTAATTCTTATTTGGCCATTTAGAGGATTTGGGCTCATATCAGATTATCCAATTAAATGCAAAGATGAATCAAATGATAACACAAATGAATGTGATGTTACAGATGATGCAAAGAAATGCAGTAGTAGTGCCAGCATCTATTCCACCTGTCAACCATCCGATAGCTAATGCTACACCCGGCCTCCCTTGACTCGGTGCCTCAAGCTTAGAAACGAGAATGCACGGGGAGAAATGAAGTCAACTAACTAGCTTCTCAACCTATCCCTCAAGATGTAACATATGCGAGCGTGATAATAGCTCAATTGGAAACAATTATAAATGAAAAGATCAAACCTATCATTGATGCTAACTAGGCAGAAAAATTGGTAAGCAAAAGTCATCCATACCTAGTAGAGTACGATCAAGTTCCATACCCTAAGGGTTATTCGGTGCCTAAATTCAAAAATGAAGACAAAAAATATTGAAGTTAATGAAGATATCATCCCTAAAGACCCCAAGAAGAAAGCAAATTCAAGTGGAGGAATCAATTATAATATCCTATCGCATCTAAGAAAGATCCCTACACAACTGAGTGTGCACGAGGCTCTCTTGATGTCAAAGGACCTTTGAGAAATGCTGATTCAAGCTCTTAAAGATCCAGAGAAATATGAAGCTTATTTTGCTGAACGACGCATGACTAAAGTTTTGCAAGCTCAAGATCTCCCAATGTTCACTTTCTCTGAAGAAGATCTTATGCTCGGGACAACGGAAAACAATCGCCCATTTTATGTAACTACAGAAAGTGATGGAATTATGATCAATCAAATTCTGATTGACCCAGGTTCATCAGTAAATCTTATGAGTCTGCGAGCACTTAGGGGGTTGTCCCTAGATATTCAACATCTTAGACGAGATAAATTGATGGTCCATGGCTTCAATTAAATAGGGCAGATGACTCTCAGATCTTTCATTCTACGGCTTAGGTTTGGAGAACTCTATACCCAAGCTAAATTTCATGTGATATATGCCGACACCTCATTCAAACCTCTATTAGGCTGCCCTAAGCTCTATGAATATGGTATGGTTCCATCTACTCTACATCAATGTATGAAGTACATAAGAAATAGAGAAGAACATAAGATTCTTGGCATTATTCAGTCATTTACAGTTCATGAGGCAAAAATTTATGAGGATGTAAAGTATTTTCTTTTAAAAAAAAAGTAAGCCTAAGCAATCTACATCTCCAACTTCAAAAATTACGAAGCAACCCAAAGAAGAGAAGGAGAGAAAATGAAGAAAGAAGGCTGCATTAAATCTCTTTAAAGCTTATGACATGTCACCAAAGCTGAAGAGGCATGCCCCTCATTTGGGCAGTGATACAGAAGGAGAAGAAAATATTCTAGTTGAATTCAAGGAAAAAGGTGAGCCTTTAATAAAAGCGAATAAGATAAATTACTCTAATTTCGATTATGATTTCGAGTCCATCTATGCAAGTGAAGTTCAATGTGTCTCTTCTAGAAGGACTGCTAACCTATTAGTATTAGACGATTCATTCATAGTTACACCAGTTTCTCCCTGATATTTCAAAGAAGTCATGTCACGTGATGCTCACAATGTTGAGGAACTAAAAATATTTTATGTACCTCCACTACCTGGGAGTAATAGATTAGGAACTTCATTCTATAGATCTGAGGAATGTCAATATTATGATTCTAAATGGCTTATTCAGTATTCAGAGTCTGAAGAGATGGTACCAACCAGAATGCCAAGATATTATCCTTCAAAAATTCGAAGGATGATGCACAAACTTGGAATCGATGTTGGAGTTGATAGATGGCGAGCTCTCTTCTTTGATAACTTATGGAGTTTAAAGAGTCCATAGACCTCTCGAAGAAGCGATAATTATACCATTAAGGGTCTCGGATACATCCAACAAAAGCATCATCAAAGGAACACTTGCTATATGGTAATCGAAAGTGAGATTGAAACTGAAACTAAAAATGAAGATGAATTTTATGAAGTCATTCTTACAATCGATGGGAAAGTAGATGCCGAACTGACACTTGAAGAACTTGAAGATGGTGGGTAGGCGTCTACCATGGACGAGGTGAAAGAAATCAATTTGGGGACTAAAGAAGAACCCTGTCCAACCTTATTTAGTGCCCTTCTTCTTGACAATAAGGTTGAAGGAATAAAAGCATTTCTTTATGAATTCAGGGACTGCTTTACTTGGCCATATTCTGAGATGTCTGGCTTATTCCCTTATGTGGTAGTTAACAAGCTAGCTATCAATTCTGATTTAATACCAGTCAAACAAGGTCTTAGAAGAATGAGGCTAGATGTTGAAGAACAAGTGATCGCAGAAATAAAAAAGCTAATTGAAGCAGATTTTATTTGTGAGGAGAAGTATGCATATTAGATAGCCAATATCATTCCTATAAAGAAGAATAATGGTTAGATTCGAGTATGCATCAACTTTCGAGATCTAAATAAGGCATGCCAAAAAGATAATTTTTTGCTCCCTCTGTTAGAATTGCTAGTGGATAACACCTCCAACTATGACATGTTCTTATTTATGGATGGATCATCAGGCTATAATTAGATCAAGTTGGATCCTGAAGATGAGAAACATAAATCATTTAGAACACCAAATGGTATTTATTGTTACACAATCATGCCGTTCGGATTAAAGAATGTTGGAGCTACATATCAGAGGGCCATGACATGCATCTTCGATGAGTTAATTCATCATAAAGTAGAATGCTACGTTGATGACCTCGTCGTTAAAAGCATTGATCGAAAAGATCACCTTGAGGATTTAAGGATTGTCTTTGAAAGGATCAGGAAGTACAATCTCAAGATGAATCCTCTTAAATGTGCTTTTGGGGTTTCCTTAGGAAAATTTCTTGGATATGTTGTAAGACATAGAAAAAGTGAGATTGACCTCAACAAAATCAAGGCGAACATGGAGATGCCACTATTGAAGAACCTTCGCCAGCTTCGCTCTTTACAAGGACAACTCACATTTATTTAATATTTTATATCAAACCTATCAAGAAGATGCCAACCGTTTGCGAAGCTAATGAAAAAGAATGCTCCATTCAAATGGGATGAGGAATGCCAAGAAGCATTTGAGAGAATTAAAAAATATCTACTAAATCTGCCAATTCTAGCAACTCTTATCCCAGGGAAACCTCTTATCTTATACACCGCAACTTTAGAGGAGTCCCTAGGGGATTTACTTGTGCAACATAGTGAAGAAAATAAAGAAAATGCATTATACTACATCAGTCAAAGATTAGTAGGAGCCTAAGTATGCTACTCTCCAATAAAGAGCCATTGTCTAGCACTGATATATGCAGTTTAGAAGCTTCACCATTACATGGTTTCTCATAAAATCACACTAATCTCAAAGGTCAATCCACTGAAGTTCCAGATGACGAGACCAACATTGATAGATCGTTTAGCTCGATGAGCAGTACTCTTATTACAATTCGATATTATGTACGTGCCCTAGAAAGTAGTGATGGGATAGATCTTGGCTGCTATGCATTCTATCCCTGCTGATTCACAGCTTAATGATAACTTTCCTGATGAGCAGATTCTACTCATTAATGAAAGGGAAAAGCTGCAGATCTGGGAGATGTATTTTGATAGAGCATCATCGATCAAGCCTGCACAACCTCCGAACTTACCCAAGGTGCGAGCTAGTATTGGCCTTATATTCATAACACCAGAAAGAGGCATCATAAGACATTCATATGGCTTGTCTGAACCTTGAACAAATAATGAAGCCGAATATGAGGCTTTGATAGCTAGTCTTGAAGAAGCTATTGCTATAGGTATCCAAAATTTGTAAATTTTTGCAGACTCTCAGCTGATCATCAATCAAGTTTTGGGAATCTATAAGATCACCAAGCTTGAGTTAGCCTATTATCATAAGCGAGTTCTCAAGCTAAAGCAGACTGCTTAGCTAAATTAGCCAAATAGATGACAAGCATGAATGACGAGCACGTGCTGATAGAAGTTTTCACCCATCGAGTTCTCAGCCAGTGAATTAATATTCCTTGCGGTAGAGGGGACATCAAACTCAAGCCAGTAGGAAGCAATTCAAATTGCTCCTCATTCTCCCAAAATAAGTACAAGAGGAAGAAAAACTCAAAATTACTATAAAGAAATCATGTGAAGCTTTCATAGTGGAAGAGCCTGATGATTGGAGACAACCCTTCATCGATTATTTCAAGAAAAACAAATTGCTGAGCAATAAATCAATAGCTACATAAATTACAGAGAGCATCATACAATATGCTTATGTTAATGATCCATTGTACCATAGATCCTTTGAACAAATGTGAATGCGATGCTTAGGGACGGATGAAGCAAATAAAGTGATATATGAAACTCATGAAGGACTTTGTGGTGCACACCAATCAAGTCCTAAGTTGGCAATCAAAATTAAGAGGATGGGTTATTATTGACCATCAATGGTGAAAGATTATATCGACTATGCAAAAAAGTGTCATGAATGTCAAATTCATGGCAATATCATTCATCAACCTCCGAATCCACTGCATCCAATGATCACATCTTGGTCATCCGAGTGTTGGGGAACAGATATAATACATATATAATTGGACATATTGATCCACCATCATCAACAGGTCATCATTTTATCTTAGCAGCAACCGACTATTTTTCCAAGTGGGCCGAATCAGCTCCATTTAAAGAGGTTACTGCTGATCGAGTCGTCAACTTCTTCACTCATAATATTTTCTATAGATTTGGAATACCACGAAGAGTCATCTCAGAAAATAGCCCAGTATTCAAGAGTTCAAAGATCTATAGATTCACTGATCGATACAAAATCGATTGACGATATTCATCAATTTATAATCCGAGAGCTAATAGTTTGGCAGGAACTTTTAATAAAACATTGATCAAGCTACTCAAAAAGATCCTCACGAGGAACAAGAGAGAGTGACATATCAAAATGCTCGAGGCGTTATGGGCATATAGAACTACTTACAAGGCACCAATTAAGGCCACTCCTTATGCTTTAACTTTTGGAGTCGAAGCAGTTTTGTCACTAGAAGTCGAACTACCATGACTTCGAGTAGCCATTCAATATAATCTCACTCAAGAGGAAAACACATGCTTACAGATGGAAGAGCTTGACATGCTCGATGAGATCAGACTTCAAGTCCAACAAAGCTTAGAAATCTATCAAGCAAGAATGTCTAAAGCCTTCGATGGAGCAGTGCGTCCTTGAACTTTTCAAAGAGGAGAGTTGGTCTTAGTGATGAGAAGATTGATAATCGCTCAAAAAAAATTGGTGGTAAATTTGAAGCTAATTGGGAAGACCTTTACATTATAGAGAAGGTATATGAAGGACGAACTGCAGTTTATTAATTCAAGTGGTAGATGGCTATCGCCCATCAATGGTCGTTATCTCAAGTACCGTAACAATGATTGTATGATTAGATAAACATTATATTCATGACTCCTCATATTATATATATATATATATATATATATATATATATATATATATATATATATATATATATATATATAAAATAACACTAAAAAATTCTCTTGCATTGTGAGAATGCATTTTCAAATTGCGATAAAATTCCCCCTACAAGACAGGTACATACGATGATTGACAATAAGTCTCATCTAATTTTAGCTTGAAAATCCCTCTATCAAACAGGGGGCATTTTAAAATTTTTATATTAGAAAGGCACTTATGTCTATTTTGGGTTAACATCATGACTTGTGTTGAGATATTCAAATAACATTTAAAGTAATATTTGCTTAAGTCGCAGTATGCGAATAATAGGCAAGATTACATCCACTCAGGAAATGTAGAGGACAACTTCAAAGGCTAGAGGTTCGTCTCCCAAGCTCATCAGAGTCTTAAAAATCAAGAGAAAAAGCTTCCAAGTTTGGGACTCACTAAGCCCAAATGTGAGTGTAACAAAAGATAAAAGAAAGGCATGAGGAAAGAGCCCCTCTCTTGTTTATCTAGTGACTATGGTTGTCATCCTCCAAAAGCAGTCCAACTCAACAAATTTAAGCAATCCAGTCGAAGAATCTTTCCAATTGATTGATGAATCAAGAGGATCTCAAAAGAAGTCTAATGCACAGACCTACATAACTTCTTCAATAAGTCTGACAAAGTAGCAAGTACATGGTCGAAGAAACTATCTTGAAGTTCATAAAAAGCTCATAGCTGAACTAAGAAAATTTTGTATTCAACCAGTGCATTAATAAGCCAAGGGTGGACTGATGACTTCTTATCATAAACTTAACACTCATCTCGAAGACTAGGTCACCGGCTCGCATCCTTCAACAAGTTCACCAATAGTAATAAGCAAATGACCGAAGGTATGCACATTCTCCTCAAATTCGACCGTCGTTAATCCTTGACAAGTTCCCCAAAGTAATAAGCAAAAATGTACATTCTCCTAACAAGTCAATTTGGACAAATCAGTTAATCCTTCAACAAGTCCACTATGAGATAAATAAAAGATCAAATCCTCTCGACAAGTCAAGTTAGATAAATCGTCGATCCTTCAGTCCATTCGAGCTCAAGGCGAAGGAAAGGAATAAATCACGAAATAAATAAAATTTTTCCTTCACCAAGCCTACTAAGCATGAAGTTAAGGCAAAAGGAGGATTAAAGATATAAACCACTATGATGAAACCTTCTTCAAGTCAATCTAAGCATTAAATATATGGCCGAAGGTATCTCTCTTCCTACCTGATGAGTCAATAAAGACAAATCAGGTCAAATCTTGTATGGTCAATGAGTTTGCAACAAACATGGTCTGCTTCATACATGCACCATATTTGTTGGGGGCATTTGTTGACCTACGTGTATGGTTCATCAGTCAAGTGAAGCTCATGAGAATTCTCTTGATCGATGCAAATCTAAAATACACTCGACTTCACTGAAACTAGTTAGAATGATCTCTGATCAATGAACAGACTTTGTCATCGCGTTCAGAATATTGAAATTGATCAAAATATATGTATTGCATAATTGACGGTCGACCAATCAAGAAGGAAATCCATCGATGCGTCAGACATATCGGCGGGAAGCTACGAAACAACCTCGTTAAAATTGATCACGCCTTTAGCATAAAAATGTCAAAATCTATCAAATGAGACTATCTACACTCAATTTGAATGAGTCAATGAATGGCGGTAAGCGATAATGCTTTTGAGCGAAATTGATCGATTCGGTAGAAACTTGAAAATGACCCGATCGAAAGCGGATCACTGAATCAACATCAAATTTATCTACAAATGATACCATATTATGGGTTTAATTTTGCAAGATTACAATTTTGGTGATATCGTGAAAATCAAACATCCAATTTAATTAAACAAAGTTTAATTTAATTTTAATAATTAAATCATAATATGATTAAATCAAAATTTTTATATGAATAGGGATCATTAATCAGATTAAATATTTTTCATAAATACTCCCCATTCATATTCAAAATTTCAAAATTTCGCCTAAATTTATATAAAAATTCATTAATCAGCAATTAAGGCTCTCAAATTCCCTTATTCCTTTCCTATCATGGTTCTAATTGAACGACAGCCGAAAAAAAAGGGATGGCGCTATTTGCTCGATTCAGGAGAGCCAAAGGAGGAGGTTTTTTTTTGTTTTTTTATTTGTTGGTCGCCGCTCGTCCAGGGAAAAATCCCGCAAGCCGTGCCTGCTCTCACCCCTCTCCCTTCCGCTCTCGTCCCCCTAGGGCGTAAGTCCCTCTCCCTTTCTCTGCCGCTCACAGATCCATTCCTACCCAGCCTCTCATTTGTCCTTAGAAAAGAAACTGAGCGATTCAAGCTATAGCCAAAGCCGCCATCATCTGGTAATCCTCTCAACCCGTTTCTCCCGTTCTTCCCGCGAGCTCCTCGTCATCCACCTGTACTCGACATCTCTCCCTTGTCCACACAAAGCCTCATGATTTTTGGTTTTTTAAAGATTTTTTATGTACTAATTTTGTGTCTCTAATGCTCTTTTTTAAATCAAAATAAGTTGAGATATCCAAAATTAATCCTCGCTCTACTGGCTCAACTTCTTCCACGCAGTAATCCTAGTCAACAGATGATAATTTTATTGTCTGAATTCATAGGCAAATCAGAAGCATCTATGCTGCAAAACTTGGTATTTCTATCATCCTATTTTTGTTGAGGCCAATTATATCTTCTTCTCATTGATTGATAAATAAACAAAAAACTTGATTGGAAATGAATTGCAAGAGCTTCAATCAAGACTCCAGCTCTCATTGTAGATTTTCCTTAGATCACCAATGCTCTATTTATGTTTATTGACAATAGCACATCCCAAACTTAAAGTACTTCTGTCAAACACATGGCTTTGTTTTAGCATATTCATTATCATATTTCTAACTCCACCTGGCTTTACAAAGATGAAGTAGTCAATAAGCCTATATGAATTTTAAATCTGACATAAGTGAAGTCTACATAACGTTTCTTTTTATGAGCAAAAATTTGACACCATCGCTTGATAATAAGTTGATTATTAGAAATCACATTAACTCCAAAAGAACACAAAAGCACATAAACAAAAATCTTTCAACTTGTTTCTAAGATGAAAGTTTAAAGCAAATGTACCTACGTTATATTTGGATGATACAGGCGAGAAAGGAAAGCAACTTCAGACTTGAACTGCTTCTCCAGACTCGCACATTTTTTCCTCATTCTGATCAAGAATCTTCCTCCCATCTCAAACTAGCCGCCCTCCTTTTCCTCTCGGCAACCACTCTTTTTCATAGCCGAGAGGCACCTCCGTCATCAGACAGGTTCCCCTCAGCACTATCTCCTACATCTATTCTGTATCCCCTCTTTGATTGGAGTCTAATTTTTTGTCACAACCAAGAGGGAGTTCCATCATCAGGGTTCTTCCTTTTTTGGCATTTCAACCCAAATAATCAACCTCACTATTCAATTCTTTCTAACTCATGTAAATTATTATTATCTTTGTTGGTGGATGTAGGGAAAGGCTTGAATGTAGAAAGAAATTGTATATTTATCTTTTTTCATGGTTTAAATCCGCTAATCTTAAAATTAGTGGGTCAGGCATGTGGTGTCGAGACACACTCAACCATTCAATGGGGTCTTGGTAATATTGGATAGCTCCATGTACAATCTTTGAATCTTTGGAATCTTTGTCGAAATTTTTTAAATCTTGGACTTAGAAAAAAAAGGAGAAGAATCAAGATTTATTTAAAAAATAAATAAATCAATCACAATCAAAATAAATAATCTAAAATGAAATATGGATGTGGGAATTGCATATATGTGTTTTCTGGTGATCGAAAGGCGCCTCAATAGCTTTGTGGGTATGAAAACTGTGGTGTCATGACACCGTCCTTTATAATAGTGTAGTAAGCGGCTCGATCACCCCTGAGGGGATGATTAAATCTTATCAAAATCTTAAATTCTGATGATAATGACTTAAAGAAATCTATTTAAATAGAAATTTCTAAGCCTAAATTGAATATTAAATAATTTTAATATTTAATTTGAGCTTATCAAATTTTGAAATAGATGAATCTATAAAAAAATAATATAAATTTAACTGGAATTGAAATTGCATGAGATAAAATCTCTTGTTAAACATTAAAATCATTTTAAAACTCATAATACAATAATTTAAAAGTATTTAATTGACTATATGATCAAAGCATAAGAAACTTATGAAATATTGAATACTTGATCATATAGCAAATCTGATAATTTGATAGTCATCAATGAATACAAACATGACTTTGCATATGATCCAAAAATTAATTCAATTGAATATATGTTTGGATTCTCAAGGATTCATAATGTGACTAAAATATAGTATTCAAGTATGGATACAATTTAACCATAGTTTATATGAAGATTTATATTATATTTAAACAACTCATTTTGAGTATAATCGCCCTCTTAGGAGCTAGATCACATTATATCACAATATATGTAATTCTTCGTACAAACAGACATAAGACTATACTAAATTAAATACTATACTAAATATGGAGCTTCTTTCAATCCAAAAATAAAATAAATTTTATTCTAATTATGATTTTCACAATCAATGATTTCATTAATTAGATGAAATTGTCTAAGTCATAAATACATGCATGTGCTCGGACATAGAGATTTAAAGTACAAATTTTAATATCTGAAAAGGCTACGCAGGCTAAGTTGGAATGAAATAAAAATACAAAATTAATCTCATAATTAAAAATTAAAATAATTTGAATTATCAAATACTCACATGGGCCTCGACACGGTGTTGAATGTTTAGATTTAGGTGTCTGAGGATGCTGCGCGGGTTTAAAAATAAAAGAGAAGAATGATGAAATCAATTCAATCATTTATGACTATATACATGTAAGCTAATGAATGTCTCCATATGCTAATTCAAATCAATGAAAGAGATAAATATTCAACTCTATAGAATATGATCACGGTTGGCCTAATCCTTTATGTGTGAATAGTATTGATAAGGTCTACTAACTGATCAACTTCTAAATGAACCTAAATTACATTAGATTATAAGACCCAATCCTCTATATTTGTAATAGAGTTGGCAAGGTCTATTATGATACCAATTTTCTAAAAAATTTAAATTACACATAAGGCCGATCCTATTAGCAAATATGTAGAGTTGACAAGTCCCCAATGATATGAGTTAATTGAAGATATCAAGGAAAGTATTGTTAAAATATTTACGATATTATATTCAATATTCTCAAATGAAAAGTACTTGAAATAAAATTTAGATTTGATTCTCTGTTATTAAAGTAATAGAGTCAACTAGATCTAAAATAATAAACTAAATGATTAAGCAGATTTAAATACCCTAATGATGGTCGTGTTGATTGAAAATCTCAACCGGAGGGGACATTATCATTAAAAGATATTTGAGCTCTAAACTAATTCATTATAAAACTAAATTTCAACTAAGTAAACATCTAAACTAAATGAAATTTATCATTTAAATACTTAAAGTAAATAATTCATCCACCCATCCACCATCGTTTGTTGGGGATGATAGATTAAGAAAACTCTAGCTCACAAAAGAGCTAATATCAAATCAAATAAATTCCTATATTCAAACTCAAATAATCTTATGCAGTAAGGATGTGGCACTGTTCTCCTGTGATTTGGTAGGTCCACATTTGATGGTTACGACGAGTCCTTTGATCGGTGGTTGTCACCATTATATTATGATCACGATTATAGCTCGTATGTTTTCCAATGGCTCAGCCCTTTGAGTTATGAATCATAGGGTATATTTGATAGGCACAAAGCCCTGTTGTCAGCTAAGGTAGACTTAAGATTATCTCCTTGGATAAATACCACCCCAAGTTTACAAGGATTACTTGGATGATGCAACCCATGGATGTTGACAAGAATCTTTCGATCAGGTTAGGTCGACTACCTCCTATGACTAAGTAGACTAGGGACCACAACAACCCGGAATGATGGAACCATGGGATCTAGATTGGGCACGTCATCATTTCACCATATTGTTAAGTTAAATAATGGTGAATTTCATAAATTAAACCCCAAACTTTAAACTCCACATCTTCGCTACTATGCATTTTATTGATCTAGGAGCCTTAATCAAAAGTTCTCTCTCAGTGTTGGGAGGGTGTGGTGTTTATTTTTATTTCTCGATGATGAGAATGATGTGGGACACTACATAGATCCATAGATGTACTTATTAAAGTGATCGGATGCGACATTGAGGAATGATGTACAATGTCGAGAGATAGAAGCCACCATCCTGTAATGGACTTAATCACCTAATAAGGACTCCTAACGATAATGGGTTTTCGAATGTACCAGAGATCATTCTCCTACTTTACAAGGAAAAGTAAAGTAGGATTTATTTTAAATCAGGTTTGTTAAGTTCCCTATGGAGGCAAGCCCCCATAGTTAATTATATCCTAAGGAATGAGATCTCTTAGGAATACTCTCGATTAAGGTAAATGATCACTATCTCCAAAAATTTCAAAGATAGGACTATCAACAAATTGGTTATTTTTAGAAAATCAAATGGGATTGATCAAAAAGGAGGGAGTTATTATCGAAAGCAAAGGAGATGAGTAGGGGATGCTCATGATACTCAGAAACCTAGTAAGCTTCCCAAACTATCCTATGGTTGAGTTTTATATTTTTAAAATTTGAGAAGAATTATATGTTTGAGTTGAATTTTTATTAAAAATCTAGGGTTTACAATTCCATAATACAAGATCATGGAAATGCTTAAAAGATGAGAATTTATGCTTGTAGCATGCAAATAGAAACAACAACCTCATATCCTAAATCTAGGAGTTTTGTCAAGAGCCAAAGCATGACCTAAATTTATGGCAATAATGGGTATATGATTTACCTCCACAAGAGAGAATAAATCACCCGACTATTGGACTTAAAACTGCCTAGGGGTGGCCACCAACTAACTCCTCCTACGATTTTAAATACATGTAGGTAAGTCTAATGTTTGCAAGATAGCTAGGTTGTTGTTTATTTAGAAAGAAGACTAAATCCTTATACACTCTCCCTAAGAGATTAGATCATGAAGGGCATGAATAATTACTTAATCTAATGCAAATTTTATTAAGTTTTATTTTGATTTTTTTGGATATTTTATTTGACACAGGCTATGGGATTTCATATGCCTAATGCATGAGAAATTAGTTATGGGCCAAAATAAGAAAGAAGGAGGTGTGTTTCCACTATGGCTCTTAAAGGTCAAGCCATTTTCTCTGGCAAAGGTGGAGGCCCTCCATTAGCAAGAGTGAAACAATATGTTTTATGCATGATGTGAGACATACAACATCCAACTAAGGAGTTGCTAAATCTTTTATTATCTTGATTTATATCCTAGGCTTTAAGTGAGGTTATGAGTTATTTAATTTAATTTTGAGTTAATTAATTAGATATAAGGTTTATTTTTTCTTATGAGCTTAATCTCATCCAGGCCATTCATCAAATAATGAAAAAATTAAAAAAATCATGCTTGTGCAATCATAAACAAAACATCAATCAATTTGTAAAATTTCTGTAAAAGAATAGGAGGTTGTTTTGGCTGGGCTTCACCGCATGAACCCAAAAAGGAAAATGGGTAGCCGAGCTCTACCCTTATACAACCCAGATTATAAATGAATAATTACAATTAAAATAAATTCATGTTATGGGGGTCTGCATTCTTCATTTCTTCATTTCTTCATTTCTTCCTTTCTTCATTTCTTTCTTTTCCTCACTTCTTTCTTCCTTTTAATTTGACTTGAGATGTGGTTTGCTCCAAGGCTTCATACGGTACATAAGACATGGTCTTATGACTAATGTTTACCTTAATTCTCCCATAAAATTCATTCCAAATTTCAATTTCAAAATTTACATCAAAATGAGAAAGATAAATTTAACTAAACCTGCAAAATAGAGATTAGCTAAATATACTACACAACCCAAACAGTTATAGGGATAATTTGGACTTAACACCCCACACATGGGTAACCAAGTGTCCTAGTTTAGATTATGCTTAGGGGTATAAGCAACCTGCACAATAAAAGTATATATATATATATAAATATATATATATATATATATATATATATAATAATAATAATAATAATAATAATAATAATAATATTAATAATTATTATTATTATTATTCTATATATAAATAGAAACGATTAGACTAGATCATCCTATCATCTGCACATACATAACATTCGGTCTAAAACATTACATCATAAAATAAAATTAGAATCAAACCATGTACGCTAACATAAAATAGTGATGTAACCTAATGTGTGTGCCATTTAAGCTTGTGTGGTATGTCTTAGCTAGGCCTTAAAGCTAGAATCTTCTAAGTGTGAAAGGTTCAATTTAGAAGGTGGTTTCATTTTAAGTGATTTAGTTGATTTGTCAATTTTATTTGATGATTTGATTTGGTTTGAATGAACCTACATTTAGTTACTAAATATTGTAAAGTGAAGAAAAGAGAAGAGAACTTCTCTTTCATCCCTACCTTAAGTAATTTCTAAGGTAGATTCATTAATGATTTTTCTTTAGTGAATATTTTATTATGTGTTTTAATTAACCCTAAGTTTAGATTTTCTCTAAATGGACCTATTCAATGAGAAAGGTATCTGAGGATTAGTTATGTGAATTACCATCACATAACACACAACCATTTATTTCTTTCCACTATGTATATCTTGCATATGAATGATCCTAAGCATACCTATACATGTAATGCAAATTTTAGCACATTTTGATGATGAATGCTAAGAGAAATGGTTTGAAAATTTGGATATTTCATGAATGCATGATTTCATTATATAGAAAAGACGGATTCCTCATCCATTAACAAAATGCACATCTACATATAAAAAGACATAAGTGAGTATGACACCATTGTTTTCTACAGAGGTAGGTACGAGACCTACTTACTTAAAGCCTCTAGCCCGATATCAAACTAATATACCACTTTTCTTAAATACATGTAAATGTACAAAATAAATAAATGGATGAAGAATCATGCAAAATATTTTTTGTTTGATTTGGTTGTATAATTTACAGGTGTAATTGTGAGGATCCTTCTTAAGTCACAACATAAAAATGCATAAGAATAGATTTAAGCAAGTGTTATGTTCTTTTCAAATGAACTATACACTTTGCAAATCCTATACAAGTCCATGTTAAGAGAAGAGAAGAAAACAATACAAAACACATCTTATGCTATAATCACATATAAGCTTATAAGTATTTATAAATAGCATCACTTCATTCATAATCTTTGATTTATAAGTTTTGAAAATAAATTTTGATTTAATAGTGATAATAGCCACTCATATTCTTAACTTTAGCCAACACATGCAATTTGACATAAAAGGAAACATTTTATTTAATTGATTAAAAGATATGGATTCATGACTTTATATGTCAAACAACATTTAGTATGCTTGGAAAGAAATAAAGTGATGTAAGCATATGACTTCATTCACCTTAATTAATTCATAAAGATAATTCTATGAAATAAGATCATTTAAAGTGAATCAAAATTCTTTAAGGAGATTTTTATTTTTTTTGAACTTGATTTAGCTTAGGAAATGTGAAAAGAGTTTGCTGGTCCTAACCCATTTCTCCCATGTGTGAATTGGTTTAGTTCAATTTTAGAACAAATAGGTTGATTTTATATTTTATTTAGGTTAAGGTGTGAATTAAATTCATTAATTACCTCTTACCTATACCACTTTAACATAATTAAACAAGTAATTATGAGCCAACATATGATATGCAACCACATGGAATTTAAATCAACAATACACCTAAGAAATAAAAAGGTCTAATGCAATTGGCTCATAATTATTAATTAATTAAAATAAAGGTGTTTTCATTAAGTACTTTCATAACCTTCCCACACATGTGAGTTGGATATGATTTTCTCAAACTTGCCTTAAGCCTTTGAAGACCTAAGGATCTACCCAGTAAGAGATTGATTAACTCCAGATTGGTTTTGAATGTTTGATTAGACTAATTAAGTAGATCATTAGTGGATCAAACCTTAATTATATTTGGATTAAGGAAGAAATGGGGTTTAGAGAATAACTTAGGGAAAAGATCCCAAACCCATTCCATAAACCTCCTCCTTAATTAAATAATATTTAATTATCTCAATTAAGGGATTAAATCTCTATTCATATGCTTAGTTACTCTTAATTACATTAATGTGGTAATTAGGAGTTCATTAATTAAATTCCCTATTTAACTCATTGATTAAGGGAGTCAGAAGTCCTCCTAAACATGTCTGAGAAATTTGGAATTAATTAATTAATTAATTAGAGAGTAATTAAGGTGACTAAAATTTTAATTAAATCCTAATTAAGGAAATTTCACTATTTAAATTCAATTAGAAATAATTTTATTAGATTTCCCTCTGAAATACCTTTAAAATGAGCTCTCATTTATATTTTTTTGGATTTTTCTATATTTAATTATGATTTTATAAAGTTACTCTGATTAATGGATAATTAAAATAGCCTAATTAATTAACTAATCTGCGTGCCACGTGTGGCCGCTTTCATGTGACATGAGATTGGTTATTTAAGTTAACCGTCGCGTGCGTGTGTTAGCGGTGACCGTGCAGGTCGATCAAAGATCTGACAACCAGGATTAATCCCATGGTTCTAAAGGGTGTAAATCAATGGATCTGTTTGATTTAATCAGGCGTCCATCCAAAACATGCGGGATGGACGATCCATGATTCATCCCTACCTAACCTATGGGAGACGGAGGCCGTCTGTCCCCCACTGCTTGATCGGAGCTCACCTGAGCTTGGATTAGGCTGGGGTTTATCCCATACTTTCAGGAGGAATAGGGAAGAACATCCAACGACTAAAATTTGATGAAGAAAAGATTTCTTTCACAAAAGATCAGCAAAATTTTCTAAATCTATGGTTTAAAGTCCATACCTCACCGAACCTCATGAACGTCAATGAATTCAATTGAGGTAGCTTCGTCTAGTAGAGATGAAGCCCTGCTGAAGTTTTGGCAAGTTGCCTCCCCTCCAAGTGCTCAGTGGACCAAGCCTTACCAGAAAGATCATCGGAGTTGGTTGAGAGCACCTCTACAGTGGATGGAGAGCTTAGGAGAAGGTTGGCTCAAGCTCGATTGGCTTTGGTGAAGGCGTGGGAGAGGTTGATTGAACTTTGGTGGGGAATTGAGTGAGTTGGCTAAGTGGAATTCTCCTTCAGCTTGGGTTGAAAGAAAATAGGAAAATCCAGAGGTGGGAGAGCTCAGGGAACCTGGGGGAAGCTCTAGGATTGAGGAAGTCGGGCCCGAATGTGTGTGGTTTGCAAATAGTATATCCTTTCCCTCCGATCCGACTAAAATGGGTTGAACTATTTTGTTGTTTGAATCTAATGGCAGAGATTGGGAGCTCGAGCCAGTGAGTTAGGCATGCCAAGTGTCTTCCCTTAAGTGGAGAAGGATGTTTAGGAGGTTTTGCTTGGGAGGTGGTGGCTGCCTTGGGTGGTTTGGCTTGAACCAATGGAGGAAGAGAGGTGATTTCACCTCCCCTTGGGTCATGGCTGACCCAACCATGCATGGCATGGCATGGGTGATGTCCTAGGTGCCTATGTGTCCTAAGGAATGAGTGCCAAGTGTGCATGTGAGCGGATGATCCATTACATGGGTAGTTCACCCCATGTGATACCCTTAACCTAAATGTATCTTGGTCATTTGACCATGGATTCACTTTAGGCAGATTTTAATTTTTTTAAAATGAATTGTGTCAATTTTTAATAAATTTAGAGTTGATTTGACATGATTTGGCTCAAGTTGTCCCATTTGGGTCAAGTTGATCAATTGATCAAATTAGATCAAATCAAGGATTGTGTTAAGTTCATATGACCATTTGGAGCCTATGGGTATCATTAGTTTGGTTCAATTTGGTTTAGATTTAGTTTTGGTTCATTTAGGTTCATTTAGGTCAAATGGGTCAAGTTGACCAATTTGACCCATTTGACCTAATTGGGTTAGGTCATGGGTTGGTTTAGACTGGGTTGATCATTTGAAATGTATTGCAAGCTTTGGTTTTAATCAATTTTGATTTGATTTGGTTTCAAGTTGATTTGACCTTTTAGGTCAAGTTGGGTTTATGGTCAATTGGGCTGGGTTGGGTCTAATTGATCAATTGAAGCTTTGGTCAAGTTCAATAAGTGATTTGAAATGAATTTGACACATTGGTTGCAATCAATTTAGCTTAGATCAAGATTTGCCCATTTTGGTCTTTTAGGTCAACTTGGGTTAACTTAGGTCAAGTGACCAATTAGGCTTAGTTTGGCTCAATTGATGGCTTGATCATGTTCAATCATTGATTATGAATGGGTCTAGACTAATGGTTTCAATCAATTTGGCCTATGATAGATTTTGGCTTATTTATGTTTCATTTGGGCTAAGTGTTGACTTGGTCAAAGGCTAGGTTTGACTTGGTTTGGCCTAATTTGAGTGATTAATCATCCCATGATGATTGTTGATCATGATAAGTGGCTTAGATGAGCTTATTTCAATCCAATTTGGGTTGGATTAGAACTTGGCTCAAAAAGGTCCTTTAGATCACTTTGGGTCAAGTGAGCCTAAGTGGGTCAATTGGCTTGATCAAATCTTGATTCAGGTTTGGTTGAACTCACATATGGACTTATGATGGAAATATAAATCCAATTTCAAGTGGTTTGGAGTCAAATGGGTTTTGGTTCATTTGACAATTTCAAGTCAAAAGGGTGAACATGATTTTGACTTGGGTTAGTTTGATTTTATTTGATGATTGAAGTTTATGTTAATATTTGGGCATGTGATTGAAGGAATGATTATTTGAAGAGAAAATCCAAAGGTTTGGATTGATTTGAGGATGGTTTGGCTAAGTTCAAGGATTTGACTTGAAAGAGTATGAGTTGGATTTAAGTTGGATTTAGATTTGAGTTTTGAATTTAGTTTTGGTTATTTGAAAATATATTTCATTTATATTTGTGAATATAAATGAGTTATGAGAAAATCTTTTGAGTTTGAAGTAATTTGGATTTGATTTAAGCTAAGCCGATAAGATGAAATCAAAGGGCTTAGGAAAGATTTTGGATTTGGAATTGATCATGGACTTCAATCATTTGATTTGGAATTGCTTTATGATTTGGATTTTGGAACTAATTTGAGAAAATCAATTGAGTTAATTGATTTAAGATTTGATTTGAGTTTTAAAATTGATTCATGATTTGAAAGTCAATTGAGTTGAAATTGATTTAATTGATTTGGAATTGGTTCATGATTTGAGAAAATTAATTGAGTTGGAATTGATTTAAGATTTGATTTGGAATTGGTTCATGATTGGAGAAAATTAATTGAGTTGGAATTGATTTAGGATTTGATTTAGAATTGGTTCATGATTAGGAAAAATCAATTGAGTTGGAACTAATTTAAGATTTGAGTTAGAATTGGTTCATGATTGTAGAAAATCAATTGAGTTGGAGTTGATTTAAGATTTGAGTTTGAAGTTTGATTTGGAGGAGGGATGTAAGGATTGGGTTCAAGCTATAGGGTAGGCAAGTCCTCTTAATACCCCCAAGACATAACCTATTCTTATGGCTAACTCTTCTAAGTCTCTAGGGTTAGGTTAAGTGTTCACCTAATCACTAGAAATATCTTAAGACTAAAGAACTCTTAGTGTCTAGAGGAGTCTTTTGTCTAAGATGGGGAAGTTGAGAGCTCACTCCAAAAGTGAGATCAATAAAGGACACCCTATAGGTGTGGTGTGATTGATAAGATATACCACACATATTGGTGTTGACCGAGATGATTAACAATGCTCGAATGATCATAAGCACTAACAGAAATGATCTACTCCTAAACCTAAGGTGTAGAAGGAATCAAGAGCTTAGTGCAATGCGACTTTACTTATGTTAAAAATATAAGAGAGCAAAGGAGGAATTCACTATGGATTGAGTATATGATCCTTATACTAGGGAAAAAAGATTCAAATTATCCACTAGGGATAAGAGTTTGTGAAATCCATTAGGGGATTAGAATTTGGAATCCACTGGGGATAAAAGATATGAACCTTCAAATAGGGGAATAGGTTCGGGTTGGATTAGATTGACTCTTCTGGGGAGGTTGAAAAGATTTGCATCTCACCAAGGAGATGTTGATTGATTTAATTTGATTGTTTAATTTGACTCCACTGGGAGGAGGGTTGATTTTATTTCAAATTTTAAATTTTGAATTTTTGAGAAGGATCCTGTCGGTTTGTGATGGATCATATTGAGTAGGGGCCATGTCGGCTTTAATCTACTTTAGATTTACCAATCCAAAGGGGTAGTCTACCAACGACATAGTAGGTCTATCCAACCAAAGGAATTTCCTTTCGGTGTGCAGCTATTGTACTGGGAAGAAAGCGTAGTAGACTTATATCTTCTAAAGTAGGGATCAGTCATTGAAATGATCAATTGGTGAGGCAACGGATTGAACCTAACCTTAGGCTGACTATTGAGTGAATGCTGGGACTTAAATCAGCTCAAAGATAGTCAAAATTAATTTCATTTTTAGTTATATTTGATGGATCCCATTAGTTTGTGATGGACTACACTGACTAGGGGCCATGTCAGACTTGACCTAACTTCAAATTACTTACCCAAAAGGAGTAGCTTTTCGGTCGATGGGAGAACTATCCAACCAAAGGGGTGCCTTTCGATTTGCAGTGGTTAATTCAGGGAAGAAAGCACGGGGACTCACATCTTCTTGAACAAAAGACCACTGGGGTGACACATTAGCAAAGTAACATGTCAACCTCACCTAGGGCTACCCGTTGATTTGTGACAGCATGCTAGAAAGAATGCATAGTGGACTTACATCTTCCAAAGTGAAATAACCGCCAGGGTAATCTATTTGTGGTAAAACAGACAGAACCCGACCTAAGGGTGACCACATAGAGAATGCCGACCCAGGGACTTATCTCAACTCAAGAGTAGTCATACAATTCTTATTGAGAGTTATCGCCTAAGATGTGCTACTTGGGAAAGGGGTCATTGGGGCTTGAATTCTTAATCCACAATGAATAGATTTGTTTGTTTGTTTGTTTATCATGGACCTATTGGTTTAAGGGATCATCGAAGGAGCTTATAGCTGAGACCTATCTCATATTTACTGAACCAAGGGAGAATATGTGCATTCGTTGAACAAGTTCTCCAACCATGAGGATGGCTACTAGGAAAGGGGGATTGTCCAATCCAAGAGTAACCTAGGTAGTGTCTAAATAGGGTTGCAAAGGATGTAATCCAAATAGAATGGCTACTGGGGAGGGGCCATTAAGGGCTTTATCCAAAACCTTGAAGAAGATAATATCTATAGGCATTCGGTGGCCAACTCAAGGAGAAAGCTCGGGGACTCATATTTGCCAAGAGTAGTGTATCCACTGGGTGAGTCACTGTTAATATAGTGAACATCAATCGACCTAAAGTGCTCGTCAGTTTGCAACAATCAGCCTAGAAAGAAAGCATCGGGGACTCACACCTTCTATAGCGGAACTGATTTTGGGATAGTCTATCTTCGGCTTGACATGTGCCATCCGACCTAGGGCTACTACTGAGTGAGTGCAACTGGAGGACTTATATCAACTCAAGAGTAGTCAAGAGGAAAGGAGCCACTTGGAGTTTTATCCTAAACCTCAGGTATACTAGACCTAGTGAGATCATGATGGTTAGTTTGAGAAGAAAGCGTGTAGGCTTACATCCTTTTAAACAAAGTCAACATACGGTAGTTTACTGGTTGCACAGTGAGGTCTACTAAACTAACAAGGCACTCATTGGTTTGCAGTGGTGTGGTGAATTTTTTTTCATCTTAAGCAAATGAAAATAAAATATGCTAGTTGGACACCACAGATTCGTAGATGTTCTTATTAGGGTGATCGGGTATGACATTGAGGAATAGTGTACTGTCTTGAGAGACAGAAGTCACCATCTTACAATGGGCATAATCACCTAATAAGGACTTCTAAAGATGATGGGTCTTCGAATGTACCAGAGATTATTTCTCTACTTTACATGAAAAAGTAAAGTAGGGTTTATTTTAAATTGGTTCATTAAGTTTCCTAGGAGGCAAGCCCCCCATAGTTAATTACATCCTAAGGAATGAGATTCCTTAGAATACTCTAGGTAAAATAAATGATCATTGTCTCCAAAGATTTTAAAGATAGGACTATCAATCAATTGATTATTTTTAGAAGATCAAGTGGGATTGATCAAAAGGAGGGAGTTATTATCGAAACCAAAAGAAAATGAGTAATGGATTCTTATGATACTAAGAAACCTTGTAAGCATCCCAAACTATCCTATTGTTAGTCTTTATATTTTTGAAATTAAGGAGAATTATTTATTTGAGTTGAATTGTTATTAAAAATCTAGGGCTTGCAATTCCATAAGATAAGATCGTGGAAATACCTAAGAGGTGAGGATTTATGCTTGTAGCCTGTAAAGGTAAACAACAACCTCAGATCCTAAATCTAGGGAGTTTTGGCAAGGGCCAATGCATGACCTAAATCTAAGATGAAAATGGGCATATGGTTTATCTCCATAGAGAATAAATTGGACTTACAATTGTTAGGGGTGGCCAACTAACTCCTCCTACGGTTTTAAATACATATTGGCAAGTCATATGCTTTGCAAGAAAGCTAGGCTATTGTTTATTTAGAAAGGAGACTAAGTCCTTAAACACAATCCTTAAGAGACTAGATCATGTAGGGCATGAATAATGACTTAATTTAATGCAAGTTTTGTTAAGTTTTATTTTTTATTTTTGGACAATTTATTTGACACAGGCTATGGGATTCATATGCCTAATGCATGAAAAATTGGTTATGGACCAAAATCAGAAAGAAAGAGGTGTGTTTCCACCACGGCTCTCAAAGGTCAAGCCATTTTCTTTGGTAAAGGTGGAAGCCCTCCATTAGCAAGAGTGAAGCAAGATGATTTTTATGCATGATGTGAGACATACAACATCCAGCTAAAGGGGTGCTAAATATTTTATTGTCTTAATTTATGTCCTAGGCTTTAGGTGAGGTTATGAGTTATTTAATTTTAATTTTTAGTTGATTAATTAGATAGAAAATTTATTTTTCCCTAAGAGCCTAATCGCATCCAAGCCATTCATCAAATAATGAAGAAACTAGTGAAATCATGCCATCCTAATGCACAAGCTAAACAAATATCAAATAATTTTATAAAGTTAGTGCAAAAGCATAAGAGGTTGATGTGGCCGGGCTCCACTGTACAAACTAAAAAAAAAGGATTGCTGAGCTCTACTATTATATAACCTGGATAACAAATGAATTATTACAATTTAGAAGGATTTTATGTTATGAGGGTCTTCATTTTTCATTTCTTCATTTCTTCATTTTCTTCTTTCTTCATTTCTTTCCTTCTTTTGGTTGGATGGGATGTGGTTTGCTCCAAGACTTCACATGGTGCATAAGACTTGGGCTTATGACCAATGTTCATCTTAATCCCCCATAACATTCATTTCAAATATTAATTACAAAATTACATGAAAAAGGGAAAGATAAATCTAACTAAACCTGTAAAATAGAGATTAGCTAAACATACCACACAACCCAAGAATGTATATGAACAATTTGTAGTTAGCACCCCACACATAGATAACCAAGTCCATCTGTCATAGTTTGAATTATGCTTAAGGGTATAAACCGCCGCAAAAAGTATTTTATATTTTTATTAGTATAAGCACAATCCCATGTAAAAGACATGATTAGCTAAGATCACCCTACTATCTAGTTTACGCACATACACTTTAACATCCAGTATAAAATATTACATCACAAAATAAAATTAGGCATCAAACCATGCATCTCCCTAACATAGAGATAGAAATGGTGACTTAGCCTAATGTGTGCCATTTAAGACTTGTGTGTCATGTCTTAGCTAGGTTATAAGGTTGGAATTTTATAAGTGTAAGAGATTCAATTTACAAGGGTGGTTTAGTTGATTTGTTAATTTTATTTGATGATTTGATTTGGTTTGAATGAACCTACACTTAGTTACTAAGTGTTGTATAGAGAAGAAAAGAGAAGAGAACTTCTCTTTCACCCTACCTTAAATAATTTCTAAGGTAGAATCATTAGTGATTTTTCTTTAGTGAATATTTTATTATGTATTTTAATTAACCCTAAGTTTATATTTGCTCTAAATAAACCTATTCAATTAGAGACATCTTACTATTAGTTAAAGGGAATTACTATCACATAACACACAATCATTTATTTCTTTCCACCATGTATATTATGCATATGAATGATCTTAAGCATACCTATACATGCAATGCAAATTTTAACACACATTGATGATGAATGCTAAGAGATGTTGTTTAAGAAAATTTGAATATTCCATGAATGCATGTTTTTATTAAGTAGAAAAGAGGGACTCTTTTATCCATTAATCAAATGCACATCCACATGTATAAAAGATATAAGTGAGTACGACGCCATTATTTTCTACACCAAGGGTGTAAGGTACAAGACCTACTTGGGTTACTTAAAGTCTCACAACCCCAGGATGTCCAAATTAATATACCACTTTTCTTAAATACATGTGAATGTACGAAAAGAAACTAATGGATGAAGAATCATGCAAAAGATTTTTGTTTGATTTGGTTATGTAATTTACATATGTTAATGTGAATTTCCTTCTTAAATCATAACATAGAAGTGCATAGGAATAGATTTAAGCAAGTGTTATGTTCTTTCAAATGAACCATACACTTTGCAAATCTTATTCAAATCTATGTTAAGAGGAGAGAAGAAAATCACATAATACACATTTTATGTTATAATCACATGCAAGCTTATAAGTAGTTATAAGTAGCATCACTTCATTTATAATCTTTGATTTATAGGTTTTGAAAATTCTTTTTTGGTTTAATAGTGATAATAGTCACTCATATCCTTAACTTTAGCCAAAACATGCAATTTGACATAAAAGGAAATATTTCATTTAATTGATTTTTCAAAAGATATGAATGCATGATTTCATATGACATATAATATTTAGCATGCTTAGAAATAAATAAAGTGATGTAAGCATATGACTTCATTCACCCTAATTAATTCATAGGGATAATCCTATAAGTTAAGATTATTCAAAGTGAATCAAAATTCCTTAAAGAGATTTTTTTTTAAATTTTTGAATTTGATTTGAGTTAGGAAATGTGAAAAGTGTTTTCTAGTCCTATCCCATTTCCCCCATGTGTGAATCAATTTAGTTTAATTTTAGAACAATTAAGTTGATTTTATGTTTTATTTAGGTTAAGGTGTGAATTAAGTCCATTAATTACCCCTTACCTATACCACTTTAATATAATTAACCAAACAATTATGAGCCAACATATGATATGTAATCACATAAAATTTAAATCAGCAATGCACGTAAGAAATCAAGTGGTCTAATGTAATTGCCTCACAATTAATTAATTAACCTAAAGGGTTTAATTAAGTACTTTCATAACCTTCCCACACATGTGAGTTGAATATGATTTTCTCAAACTTACCTTAGGCTTTTGAACACCTAAGGATCTACCCAGTAAGAGATTGATTAATTCTAGATTGGTTTGAAAGTTTGATTAGACTAATTAGTAGATCATTAGTGGATTAATCCTTAATTATATTTGGATTAAGGAATAAAGGGGGTTTAGGGAATAACTTAGGGGAAATATCCCAAACCGATTTCATAAACCTCCTCTTTACTTAAACAGTATTTAATTATCTCAATTAAGGATTAAATCACTATTCATATACTTAATTATTCTTAATTACATAAAGGGGATGATTAGGGATGAATCAAGCAATTCTCCTAATTAATCCAACAATAAATTCCAAGAAAATCATGGAAGGTAGGGGTCATCCCACTAATCAACCATAGGAAGTTTGGAATTAATTATTAAAATAATTAAAGAGTACTAACATAATTACATTCCCAATAAAACTCAAATTGAGTGAAATCTACTATTCAAAATCAATTAAGTTTAATTTTATATTATTTCCCTTAGAATTATCTTTAAAATAAACTTGAGTTTGAATTTTTTTTGTATTTTTCTACATTTAATTATGATTTTATGAAGTTTTTATGATTAATAGGTAATTAAAATAGCCTAATTAATTAACTAATCCCGTCGGCACCATGTGGACTGCTAACGCGGTGCACTTTCCATGTGGCGTGATAGGATTTGTTATTTAAATTATCACATCATGTGCATTTCTTTGGCGGACGCTTTCCCGGGCCATCATCCTTGGTGACAGCCGATTAATCCTGTGGTTCTGAAGGGCTTAAATCAGTGGATCTAATTGATTTAATTAGGACCATCCATCCAAAACACACGGGATGGATGACTCATGATTCATCCCTACAAGTTACAGGAGATGGAGGTTGTCCATCCTCCATAGCTTGATCCGAGCTCACCTAAGCTCAGATTAGGCTGAGATTTACCACACCATCAAGAGGTGTAGGGAAGAACATCCAATGACTAGAATCTAATGGGATTACAATTCCCTTTACAAAGGACCAAGCATTTTTCAACTTAGGATCAATTTTGAGCCATACCTCATCGGAGGCTATCACCGGTGCTTCAATGGAGGAGGTAGCTTTGTCTAGTGGAGACGAAGCCCTGTTGAAGGTTTCAAGCTTCAATTTGAAGTGGATGTCTTGGTTGACCAAATGCCTCTTCAATGGAAATCTGCTTTGATTAAAGTCCCCCTTCCCGTGGCTTGGAGACTTGGGAAACACCTTGGGTGAGCTCGACTAGGTGCCTTGATGGTGCTTGCAAGAGCAATTTGGGTTTGGTGGAGAATTGAGTGACTTGGAATTTCATCTCACCTCCCCTATTTTAGCTTTGAGAAAAACTGAGAAGGAGAAATTGCCGAAGCTTGGAATTAGCTTAGGGAAGCTTGCCTTTGATTCTTAGACCTCACTCGAATGCAATGTGTCTGGTTTGAGTGGGAATGAGTGGGAGTATATCTCCCCCTTCATGGATCGGATGGCCGAGAGCCATTTTGCCATTTTTGATCAATTTCTTGGATTGATTGGTTTATTTTGGCTATTAGACACTCCATGTGCTTCATTTTGGGGAGGTGTGGAGGAGAGGGAGTGCACATGTGCTAGGTGAGTGTATGGCATGATCCAAGTGGAGAATTCCCATTAGAGGGATTAGTTTGGCCTTGGGTTGGGTCATGTTCACCACCTCCCTTAGTGTCCAAATGGACCACTAGAAAGATGCCAAGTGGCCATAATAAAGAATTGGCCAAATTCCAAGTGAATTTGGCCATATGTTACCCTTTGACCTAAGGGTAAACTGGTCATTTGGCCTTGATTTTGATTTGTCCAGATTTGAAATGATTCAAAAATGGGTTGGGCCAAATTTCAATTGATTTGGAGTTCATTTGGTTTGAATTGGTTCAATTTGACCTATTTAGGTCAAGTTGGGTCAATTTAGGTTAGTTGACCAATTGGTCAAATTGGGTCAAACCATGGGTTTTCAAAAATGATCATTTGGAGCCTATGGTGTCATTGGTTTGATTTGATTTAGATTTGATTTTGGTTCATTTGAGTTTATTAGGTCAAATGGGTTCAATTTGACCCATTTGACCCAATTTAGGTCATGGGTTGGTTTAGGTTTGGTTGATCATTTGAAATGTATTGCAAGCTTTGGTTTCAATTAATTTTGGTTTGATTTGATTTCAAGTTGATTTGACCTTTTAGGTCAAGTTGGGTTCATGGTCTATTGGGCTGGGTTGGGTCTAGTTGGTCAATTGAAGCTTTGATCAAGTTCAACAGTGATTTAGAATGAATTTGATCCATTGGTTGCAATCAATTTGGCTCAGATCAAGATTTGACCCATTTTGACTTTTTTAGGTCAACTTATGTCAACTTAGGTAAAGTGGCCAATTTGGTTAGGTTTGGCTCAATTGATGGCTTGATCATGTTCAATCATTGATGATGGATTGGTTTAGATCAATGGTTTTAATCAATTTGGCTTATAGCAGATTTTGGCTAGTTTAGGGTTCATTTGGGCAAAGTGTTGATTTGGTCAATGGCTAGGTTTGACTTGGTTTGACCCAATTTGAGTGATTGATCATCCTAGGATGATTGTTGCTAACAATGTGAGGCTTAGATGGGCTTAGTTCAATCTAATTTGGGTTGGATTATAATTTGGCTCAAAAGGTACTTTAGGCCACTTTGGGTCATGTGAGCCTAAGTGAGTCAATTGGCTTGATCAAGGCTTGATTCAAGTTCAATTTAACTCACATATGGACTTTTGCTTGAAATATAAATCCAAATGCAATTGATTTGGAGTCAAATAGGTTTTGGTTCATTTGACAGTTTCAAGTCAAAAGGGTGAACATGGGTTTGACTTGGGTTAGTTTGATTTTGGTTTGGTGATTGAAGTTTATGTTTATATTTGGGATTATGATTGAAGGATTGATTGTTTGAAGAGAAAACCCAAGGGTTTGGATTGATCTGAGAATGATTTGGCTAATTTCAAGAATTTGACTTGAAAGAGCATAAGTTGGATTTGGATTTAAGTTTTGAATTAATTGGTTATTTGAATTTATATTTCATTTATATATGTGAATATAAATGAGAATATAAATGGGTTGTGAGAAAATATTTTGAGTTTGGAGTGATTTGGATTTATTTTGAGCTAAGTCCATAAGATGAAATATAAATGACTTAGGAAAGATTTTTGGGATTTGAATTCAATCAAGGGTTTCAATCATTTGATTTAGAATTGATTCATGATTTTAGATTTTGGAATTGATTTGAGTTTGAGAAAATCAATTAGGTTGGGATTGATTTGAGATTTGATTTGAATTGGTTTGAGTTTGAAGTTGATTTAAATTTGAAGTCGGTTTGAATTTGAAGTTGATTTGAATTTGAAGTTGGTTTGAATTTGAAAGAAGGAAGCAAGGATTTGGTTCAAGCTAGGTGCAAGTTTTCCTAAAGCTAAGGCATCTATTCAGGCTAACTCTTCTAAGTCTCTAGGGTTGGGTTAAGTGTTTACCTAATCATTATAAGTGTCTTAAGACTGAAACTCTTAGTGTTTAGAGGAGTCCATGTCTAAGATGGAAGTTGAGCTCACTCCAAAATTGAGGTCAACAAGTGGTGATGAAAGCAGACTCTCGCTGACAAGTGACAGGGTAATACTAGGTAGCATGTTAGCTCGACCTAATGAGTGAGAGAGGTGGCTTGCCACATCAAAGCCGAGATAAAAGATTATGTTTGTGTTCGAAGAGGACATGATGCCGCTCGAGTTCTCTTACACCTATCCTAATTATGGTAGTCAAAATAGGATGCCTCTTGGGTTCTCTCACACTGTGGTGAAAAATTTCTATATAAGGGAGTTGCCTTTCAAAATCTATTGGTAGAAAAAGAAAGAGGACACCCTTTATGGAAATTCATCTTTTTAGGATGCCAGGCAGATCTGCAGATGTACTTATTCAGGTGATCGAGTACATCATTAAGGAATAGTGTACTATCTCGAATGACAGAAGTCACTACTCTTTAATGGACATAATCACCTCAATAAGGACTCTAAGGATGATGGGTGCATATGTATGCTAGATTCTCCTACTTTACATGGAAAAGTAAAGCAGAGTTTATTTTAAACTGGGTTCGTTAAGTTCCCTACAAGGGCAAGCCCCCATAGTTAATTACATCCTAAGAAATGAGGATTCCTTAGGAAAACTCTCGATTAAGACAAATGATCGTTGTCTCTGAATATTTCAATAGGAAGGACTATCAATTGATTGGTTTGTTTTTTAAGATCAAATGGGATTGATCAAAAGAGGGAGTTATTATCAAAGCCATAATGAGAAATAAGTAGGAGATGCCTATGATGCTAGGAAACTTAGTGAGTATCTCAAACTATCCTATAGTTGGGCTTTATTTTTTAGAAATTTATTTAAGTTGCATTTTCATTAGAAATTTAAGACTTATGATTCCTTAACACAAGATTAAAGAAATGCTTAAGAGGTGAGGAATTATGCTTATAGCCTACAAAGGAGAGAAACAACCTCATAACCTAAATCTAGGGAGCTTGGTGAGGGTGGGCACCTAAATTTAAGGTAAAAATGGGGTGGTTTGCCTCACAAGAGAGAAACCCACAACTTGAACTTACAACCACAGGGGTGGCACTAACTCCTCATGATTTTAAATACATGTAGGCAAGTCTTTATGCTTATGCAAGATAGTTAGGTTGTTATTATTTAGAAAGAGACTAAGTCCTTAAACTCACTCCTAAAGAGACTAGATCATGTAAAGGTATGCTTCAAATGACCTAAATCTAATGCATCAAATTTCATTTTATTTTTATTTTGGACAATCATTTTTGACTCAAGCTAATAGGATTTCTATGCCTAATGCATGAGAGATAGAGTTATTGGCCAAAATCAACGAGAAGGGAGGAGGTGAGTTTCCACGACGGCTCTCAAAGGTCAACCTGGGTTCTCTGGCAAAGGTGGAAGCCCTCCAATCAATAGTGAAATAAGATGCATTTGTGCATGATATTACAAAAGAAATGCTCATCTAGCTAAGGGGTTGCTAATTCTTTTATCTTGATTTTAAACTTAAGCTTTAGGTGAGGTTATGAGTTGTTTAATTTTTATTTGAATTGCTAAGTTGGGTAAAAGATTTATTTTTCCTAAAGAGCCTAATCCTCATCCAGGCCATACATAAAGCAAGGAAGAAACTAGGAAAAGCATGCCTTAATGCATAAGCTAAAAAATCGATAATCAATTTATAAAAGCTAAAAGAATAAAAGGCTATGGTGGGCACCACCATACAAACCAAAAATATCAAATTGGGTAGCTCTACCCTTATACAACCAGATTACAAATGAATTAAATTACAATTAAGCAAAGGAATTCATTGTTATATTATGGGGTCTTCAAGCTTTCTTTCTTCTTTCTTCTTTCTTTTCTTCTTTCTTTTTTTCTTCTTTTGGTTCCTCCTTTTGGATGGTTGGAAGGTGGATGCTCCAAGGCTTCACATGGTGCATAAGATAGGATCTTATGACCAATATTCATCCAATCCTCATAACAATCATTCCAAAATCTTAATTATACAAATTTTTACATGAAAAGAAAAAGTGAAAATCTACTAACACTTGTAAAATAAAGGTCAGCTAAAGCAAACCACAAAAATTCCAAGCATGTATATTTAACTTATCACCCCACACATGGGTGACTAAGTCCACCTGGCCTATGGATTATGCTTAGGGGTATAAAGCACCTGCAAGCAAAAGCATTTATATTTTTATTTATGATAATGCCCTTAAGCACAATCCCCTCCAGAAAAGAATAGTTAGACTAAGAATGTCCTAATATTCATTCTACGAGAATACACCCTAACATCTAGTATAAAACATACATCACAAAAAAACAAATATCAAATGTACCAACCAAACCTAAAGCTAGAAGTGGAAGTGGTGACTTAGGCTAATGTGTGTGCTTTGAAGGCTTGTGTGGTATGCTTAGCTATAGCTTTAGGTTCAAATTTTTTAAGTGCGAAAACATATTCAACTTAGAGGAGGGTTCATTTAAGTTGTTTAAAGTTTTGGATTGATTTTATTTTGTGTTTTAATTTGGTTAAGTGGATCTATAATTAATTACTAAGTTATGAAGAGAGGGAAAGAGAAGTAACTTCTCTTTCCTTCCCTAACTTAAGTAATTTCTAAAGTAGGTTCACATTTTAGTTTCATTTAGGTGAATGTTTTAATTAAATCTTTTAATTAATCCTAAGTTTAGATAAAATCTAAACAAACTTATTAAAAAAAAAAGACATTTTAAGATTAAATAAAATGAATCAAAATTCACATAATACATGTTACTTCATTTCTTTCCCCAACATATATAACATGCATATGGATGGACCCTAAGCATATCTATACATGCAAATGAGAATATTTAACACACTTTATGATGTATGCTAAGTAATCCATTTAAGAAAATTTAGAAGTTGAATATGCATGATTTTTCTTAAGTAGAAAAGGTTTTCCTTATCCAAAATTTCACATACACATATGAAAGTAAGAAAGACATAAGTGAGTATAGCGCCATTGTTAACCACAGGTGTAAAGTATAAAACCTACTTAGGGCTACTTAAAGCCTTGCAACCTTGGGGTTGTCCAGACTAATATATCACTTTTCTTAAATACAAATATGGGTATAAAAGAAATGAAATGGGAAAGAAGAATGCAAAAGTTGCATTGATGGATACATTTTGTTTTATGTAATTTATGTATGTTAGTATAGGTAATCCTTCTTGGGTGATAGCATAGAGATGAATAGGGTATGGAATTAAGTAAGTGTTGGGTTCTTTTCAAATAAACCCTACATCTTACTAACCTTTATTCAAAATTATGCTAACATAAGAAAGAAAGGAAACCTATGCTTAGCATACCTTTATAATCTATCACATGCAAAGTCATAATTAAGATAGAAGTAGCATACTTTTAGATTTGGTATTTGATTCATATGTTTTGAAAATAATTTAGGTTTAGTAGTGATAATAGCCATTCATATTTTTACTTTAGCCAACACATGCACATTTGACATAAAGTAAACAATTTTCATTTTAAAATTTGAATTTCAAAACTATGGATGCATGAAATCACATGGCATACAACTTAACATGTTGGGGAAAGATCCAAAGTAATGAAAGCATGTAAACAAACTCACTTTACTTAAATCCTAAAGACATTCTTATAGAATAAGAAAATTTAGAATAAATCAAAGTGAATTTCAAAGTGACTTTTGTTTAGTTTGAAGTTTGACTTAATTTTGAAAGAGTGAGATGAGTTTGCTATTCCTAACCCATTCTCATATGTGTTTGATATTCTTATTTAATTTTTAGGTAATTAGATCCATTTTTATGTGTTGATTAAGTTAAGGTATGAATTAAGTAGCTTAATTAACCCTTACTCACACGACCTTAGAAGAACTACTAAGTAATTATGAGCCAATGAGATGACATAAAATTCACAAGAAATTTAAATTTGCAATGCACCTAATAATGAAAAGGCATAATGCAATTTGGCTCACAATTAAAAGCTAATTAAGCTAAGGGGTTTAGCTTAAGTAATTTCAAAATAACCTTTCACACATGTAAATGAGATTTTGATTTTCTTAATTGAATTTAGGCTATTAAACACCTAAGCATCTACCCAAGGTAGATTAATTAAGTTTTGGAATTTTTTAGAAATTTTGAAAATTGATTAAGGGGATAATTATTGAATTAACCCTTAACTAAGAGGAGATTAAGGAGAGAAGAGGGGGTACAGGGAATAGCTTGGGGAAAATGCCCCAAAATTATTCCATAAACCTCCTACTTACAAGATCTGACCTTAATCAACCCTACTCATTGAATAAATCTAATTACATACCTAATTATGCTTAATTACATAAAGGTAATTAGAGAATGAAATAGAAATTTCCCAATTAAGCCTCAATAAATCCCAAGAAAATTAGGAGGAGGCCCCTAAATTGAATTCCAAAAAATCAGATTAGTTGATGATTAAAATATAATTAGCAAATTAACATTCTCAAATAAACCCAAATTCAGAGAAAAGAGTAATTCAAAATCCATTGGACTCATTTTAAAATATTCTAGATGAAATTATCTTTCCATTGCATTTTTTCTTTTATTTTCTAATTTTTTTAGAGAGAATTATGAATATTAGAAGTTCCCTAAATTAATTAGTACACTTAACTAATCCCTGATTAATTCTTGGCTCACAGCACGATGCATGGCGGTGGCGATCAGCGTGCTTTACACGCATCACGCCATGAGGGGACAACTTAAGTTGTCACCTCATAAAGGCGGCGGCAGTGCACGCGCTTATATTCTCGATCGTCCAATCAAAGATTGGATGGCTAAGGATCCACCTGTGGTTTATAAAGGATAAAATGATTTTTAAATGTGTTAAATAATCTCAATCGTTCATCTAAAATGTGTGGCTGGATGGCTGAGATGAGCCAAGTTCTTCCCCTTGATCAACAGAGGCCATCCATGATCAAGGGGAAGATCCAAGCTCAATTTAGCATGGAATCACACAAAATTTAACCCACACCATCTAGAGAAATAAAGTGGCAAAATATGGAAATCATGAGGTAAAATTTCTTTCACAAAGCTCCACACCACATTGAGTTTAGTGATAAAAAAATTCCATACCTCATCGAAGGTGATCATCGGTGCATGAGATTGATGAGGTAGCTTCGTTTGGTGGATGAAAAATTGAGGCCAGGGATTTAGTGGATCAATGGGTGACCAACTCCTCCTTGCTTGAGCTTGACTTTCCCAATTGAGCTCTTCCGCCTCTAGAACTTGGAGAGCGTTTGACTTCTCTGATGTGCAAGTGATTCAAATGGAGTGTGGAGAAAGTTAGCTATTCACTCTACCTCCCCTATTTTTGCATTGTGAAAAATCAAGGAAGAAGAATTCTAATCTTCTCTAAGAAGCATGGGAGTGCTCTGAGATGGTTGCTCTGGGTTCCTAGGTTTCAATCGACAAAGAGTGAATGAAAGTTTCATTGAATTAAGTTGAGTATGTATCCCCATAAAATTGACGGTGACACCTCCTTTGCCATTTTGATCCAATTAATGATATTGGGAGGGTTGTTTTGACTATTTTTAGTGTGCACATGGTCGGTTTGATCCAAGTAATGGATCACCAACTTCTCATGTACTGAATTTGAGCTTAAGAGGGAATTTGAAAACTCAAGTTCAAGCTGGGTTGTCGGGTTTGGTCTAGGGGCCAAATGGGGCAAACTATTGGGTTGGGTGCACTCATCACTAAGTCCCCTTGAGCTTTTAGAAAGCCTCAAGTGATTGTGAAGAGGGTATGACCAAAATACCCATGGCTAGGCCAAAATTTGTTCTATGGCCTAGGGGTAGGATGGTCATTTTGCTATTTTTCCACTTTGGACATGTTGGGTATGTGGAGAAACTAGGTTTGGCCAAGTTTCATTGGATTTGGAATCCATTTGATAAGGTTTGGCTCATGTTGACCCATTTAGGTCAAAATGGGTCAACTTAGGTCAAGTTGACCAATAGGTCAAATTGGGTCAAGCCAAGGGTTGGGCAAGTTCATATGACCATTTGAAATGTTTTAGTGCCTTTGGTTTGGTTCAATTTGGTATATGTTTGGTTTTGGCTCATATGACTTCATTTAGGTCAAATGGGTCAAGTTGACCTATTTGACCCATTTGACCTATTTGAGGAAGGTCAAGGGTAGGTTTAGGTTAGGTTAGTCATATGGAGTGAATTGTTATCTTTATTTCAAATCAATTTGGGTTAAGTTCAGTTTTGGCTCAACATGACCCCTTTAGGTCATGTTGGGTCTAAAGTCATATGTGCTAGGTTAGGTCTAGTTAGCCAATTGAGGCTTTGGTCAAGTTCAACAAGTGATTTGGAATGAACTTGGCCCAATGGTTTGAGTCAATTTGGCTTAGATCAAGTTTTGACATATTTTGGCCCTTTAGGTCAAAATGGGTCAACTTGGGTCAAGTGGGCCAATTGGGTTAGGTTAGGCTCAAATGTTGGCTTGGTCAAGTTCAAACATAGGTCATGAGTGAACTTAGATCAATGGTTTCAATCAATTTGGCCTATGGTGGAATTTGGCTATGTAAGGTTTCATTTTTGGGTTAAGTGTTGACTTGGTAACCCAGTTGACTTGGTTTGACCTAATTTGATTGATTGATCATCCCATGATGATTGTTGATCATGATGAGAGGATATATGAGTTTGGTTCAATCCAATTTGGTTAGGATCAAAAGGCTCATAAGTACTTTAGGTCACTTTGGGTCAAGTGAGCCTAAGTGGGTCAAATGGCTTGGTCAAAGCTTGATTTGAAGTTGGTTGATCTTGTTTATGGAT